>JAOTAZ010000003.1:8345088-8367728 GCA_025629785.1 Erythroxylum oxycarpum
GGGGTAGATGGTCACATGTGTAGTAGGTATTTGAAATGTACTATAAATAGAAGGTTTGATGTAAGAGAATGGATGAAGGAATGATATAAGAATAATTCTTCTCTCCCAAATACTCTGAAATTTTAGCTTCGATTTTATAACACTACTCTTATATTTTAACTGTAATTTTTTGTTGTATATTTTGGCCATATGGTAAGTTTTCTTATCTTTCTACTTGCATTTAGGGTTGTAACGTGCAATAGTTACTTTTGCTAACCACCATTGCTCTTTTGTTGGTACGGAAAATCTCATTGTCTTAACTTGATAGACACTCAATACACTTACCTACTTTAGCATCTTGAATATGGAATTCCATCTTATTAAACAATCCAAAGCTAACTTTTTAGTACATGAAATATATAGTTACTTTGCAACTTCTTCAAGGTGTTGCGTTCCAATATACTATATGCTATTATGGATACTCTATCCTATCTTTGATTGTCTCCAAATCCTAATTCCCTATCCAATTTACTATACGCATGAAATATCGTATATAAAATACACTATTATCATTATATTACATTTCTTTTAATTTTAGATCGTTTGCCTGTTTAATATACTAGCAACTCGTCCATAATTAACCAACAACATCTTTGACGTCTAATTTTTTTACCCTTTTTAAGGGATTAAATTTTTTGTATCTATAACTCTGTATCAATTCTATTTCATACGATCTCATCCATATAAATATATAGGATCTAAAAAAAATGTGTGAATCGAATCATATGATACGGAGTTAGTATAAGGTTATAGTTTCAGGAGACCTAATTCTCCTTTCTTAATGGTATTACCAGTTAGCATCTTACATCTCTATTAAGTTAGCAAAACATAAGTTACACTAAATCCACATTCATTCATAGAGGAGAGACCAAAAGCAAAAAGCAAAGATGTATTGTCACACTTACAATTATTTCGGAACCATCAATTAAGTAGACAATACCAAGATTTTTGCACGAGCAAACAGCTTTCTCACAATTTAATAAGAATGATGGAGATGAGAGATGAAGTAGTAAGGTGAGGTAAGCTATAGGCGACGTCGCAATTCAAATATTAAATGATAAAACGATGTCATATTGTTATATAACGAAAATAACGTTGTTTTATATGTCGATGAGGTTTATACTTCAGGTTGTAGAACCCGAACTTGACTTGGACATTGGAATATTCCGCCGGCAAAGTTCATCCAAAGCCCAAAGAGATTAGTCTTACTTATTGACCCAAAAGCCCAACTCAACTAACTTTCTTCCGCCAGGCGCCAACGTCATACTCATGTCGTGGCAATTCGCAAATGGGTAAGGAAAGAACAAAGCTTTCGCACAAGGAAGGAAGTTTCATGTATCCAAGTGTTGGTGACGGACAGAGAGTAGCATCTTCTCCCTTTCCTTCAAATTCTCCTTCCCTCCATTTGTAATTTTATTACGTGAGCACAACTGCAAAGTCTTAGCCTCACCTAACAGTCTGACTTATCTTCTTGTTTTAGTCCGTATATGCAAAGAAACAGATATCCCGAAAATGGTTTACAGGATTAGCGCCAGAGATGCGACCGGATTCAAGTTCATGTTCTTTTTAACGATTATGTATGGTCTCCTGGCGGCGTTAACCTATTTTGTAATACACATCAAGTTCGTTAAGCCTCTTGGCATCGACGCTCCTGTTGATCGTTTCTCCGAGGCAAGAGCAGTTGAACATGTCCGTGTGTTGACCGAAGATGGCCGTCAAGTGCGTTTTCTATCTAACATTAGTATGCATGTTCATATTTTTACACGTGTTCGTGCTGTTCGTTCCTGTTTCTTTTATGTACTTGTTAATTATATCCAAGAATTGCTTTAAGTTTCTTTCTGTTACTTTTTTTTTTGGGTCTGTTTTGTTGATGGTTTCAGAAATTGAATCTTGATGCTCTCTTTCGATATAATTGGATGAAAGTTGTCAGTCAGTTTCTGATTATTGGCTATGCTGAAGATGACAAAGACGTTATGAACTTATAATTCGTACTTGGGTATTTGTATGTTTCACTGCTAATGCAGTGATATTTATTAGTTATACTGGTAGAAGTGGACTTATAATGATCGGGTAGTTAGTAAAAGGTGTGGATGATTGACAGGAAGGGCGTCCCGGATTAAAAAAGGCTGCTTTGTATATTAAATCACAATTGGAAAATATAAAGGAGAGAGCTGGACCAGACATCAGGTTGGTATGAGCTTTAGGTCTTTCCATTTGAGCATATAGTTTATATGCATTGGTAGTAGAAAAGATCGTGTGATTTATGGGAGTAATTAGCTGGTTTAATTTACAGGATTGAGATTGAAGAGAATTATGTTAATGGCTCCTTCAATATGATGTTTTTAGGCCACAGCATTTCTCTGGGGTACAGAAATCATGTGAATATTGTTATGAGGTATGCTCATTAATCAGCATGAGACGCCATTTCCTTTTCAAGCTTCTAATTTGCTTTGTTGATGCTTGTAACAGTATGTCAATCATCCAGGGAAGGACTGGGATGGTTTTATGAACCTATCGCTTACTTTAAACATTAGCATAGTTGCATGCCATGGCTTTTACGATTTACCTGAAATTAGTGAATGAAGATAAACAATTCTTCTTAATTACTTCATTCCTAATAAAATGGAACCACTTAGGGGTTTTGATCAGCAACTTAAGGCCTTTTGATGTAACATTTTAACAGTTCTTGGAAAAGGAAAACTTCTTGTATATGTGGAGGATAGCATTCAGAACATTTCCTTATCAGAGCTGGTGAAATTCAATATTATGAGATGAAGGACTTTATAAACTCTATTCTGATGATCAATGATTAATTACCTACTGGGAAGTGTCATTCAGTGCTAAATTCCACTTACTGTAGGATATCTTCAGCAGATTCACGTGAAATTGATCCATCAGTCTTGATTAATGCACATTTTGATAGTCCACCTGGTTCTCCGGGAGCTGGTGATTGCGGTTCTTGTGTTGGTGAGCATCTTACACGTGACTAGCTACTGGCAATTCATCTCAGCCATATTTAGCTTAATTATTTCTGGATATTATTTTCCTCTTACCATTTTGAAGCATCATTGCTGGAAGTAGCGAGAGTTATGGTAGACTCTAAATGGATGCCTCCTAAGCCAGTTATCTTCCTTTTTAATGGTGCTGAAGAACTTTTTATGCTGGTATGAAATCTTTCACACTTGTGTTAAACCAAAATAGAACTTAATTTTTTATGCCAGTATCAATCCTTTTTAAATTCAACAGTGTGCTTCATTGTTAGGAACTTTGCAAGAAAAATAGTGATAAGACACCCTTTTAAGCTCTTGGAATGAAGCTAACATGTTTTTATGTTAGTTCACAATGTTACACTTGATGTAGGATGACAATTAGATCTTTCAATAGCTGGTAGAACTTTTAGTTCTTTTGGGGCTTTCTTTTTATAAACTTTAATTGTGTTTTCCATCAAAACAATATGTGGCCATTTTTTGTCATTCAAAGCAAATATGTTTTAACTAATCTTAAGATCTGTTTGATTTTTTAGGGCACGCATGGTTTTATGACAACACATAGATGGCGTGATTCAATTGGTGCTTCTATAAATGTTGAAGCATCTGGGACAGGAGGTCCTGGTATGATATGAACCAAGATTCGTATTATAGTATGCAAATTTTGGGAAATCTGCAACTGCGCTCATTTTGTAAATTGGACAAATTGGAGTTTACTTATATAAATTTATACATGTAAACATTTGTGTGGAGTGCTTGATATCTTCCTTTTCAATCGCTGGCTATGAAAATATGAGAAATAAAGTGAATTATCAATTATGTAATTATAGATACTATCCAATTCTTTCTTAATTTTACAATGATGTTAGCATTTTTAACTTTTCAAGTTAATATTATGCTTTACAGATTTAGTTTGTCAATCTGGACCTGGCATATGGCCATCTCTCATCTACGCTCAATCTGCAATTTATCCAATGGCAAATAGCGCAGCTCAGGTATTTTCTTTTGCTTCCTTTTTGATATGATTATCTTAATTTGATAAATTGAATTCAATGTGATATCGGGAAGTTTAGTATTGCTACTCACATATGTAGATGAACTAAGTTACTTATGATCTGAAGTGGAGAAATTTTATTTTGTTTCTCCTATTTGTATACTTTACTCTCACCCCTTCCCATCATTTTGGTCTTCTTAATACTAATTTCTGCTCAAAGTTCTTGTTCTTCCGTAAGCTAAGTAATGACTGTTTTATTTTTGTTGTGTAGGATGTCTTTCCTCTTATCCCTGGTGATACAGATTTCAGAATATTTTCCCAAGATTTTGAAAATATCCCAAGCCTGGACATTATCTTTCTTCTTGGTGGTTATTATTACCATACATCATTTGATACTGTGGACAAACTACTGTATGCATTACATTTGCTGTTTTGATACAGATGTGCTTAATCGCATCTTTTAGCACTTTATTCTTCAGCATCTCTTCTGATTAAGTTCCTCGAACCAGACCCGGAAGCATGCAGGCACGGGGAGAAAATTTGTTCAATGTACTTAAAGCCTTTGCAAAGTCATCTGAGCTACGAAATACACAAGATAGAAAAACTCTTGAAGCATCTGCCAACAATATGCCGGATGACCAGGCTGTTTTCTTTGATTACTTAGGGCAGTTCATGGTATGCCTTAAAACTTCGTTACTTAGTGCAGTTCATGGTGTGCTTTAAAACCTGACATCTATGTCTTAAAATGGTATTTGAACTTTCTCAAGAGCCTCTCCCAATAATTTAAGCTTTTTAGTTGAATGACTTCTTAGCAAGGTACTCAAAATCTTATTTGACTATGTAGTCTTCAGCTCAAGTTGGCTTATCCTTATTTCTAATTAATTTGTAATTTATTGTATTTGTCCATATTGTATGTGAAGGAGCATGTTAAAATGGTACCTGAACCATTTCCTGGGTCTCACCCAACAGGTTGAATTGTTTCCTGACATCTATGCAATTTACTTCTGGACTTTGTCGTGTAGAAGATTATGCCAAAGACTATGTAATTATATTAACCATGATTATCCCTTATTTCATGATAAAAATGTTTCAGGTTTTCTATCCAAGAAGTGTAGCAGTGATACTTCACAGCAGTCCTATAGGCATCTTTCTCCTCATGCCATTCCTCCTGCGTTTTCTGCATTATGGGTTGCGTAGCTCAATTGTGACCTTCTATGATTTTGTCAAAGGTGTAGGGTTTGTGCCACTTTATGTGAAATGGTTCCTTTGACTGTCTCTCATTCTGACATTACTTTTGGTTCGCCCTTTGGAATAAACTTTTTCTATACATTCTTAAATTGCATTTTCAGGAATGCTATTGCACACTGCTGGGGTAATACTGAGTATTGTTATTCCAGTTGCTTTTTCTATTGTGAGATTGCTGTTCTCTAATCATGCCATGAACTGGTAAGTTAAGTTTCTTCTTCTTCTCCCTCTTCTTGTTTAAGCTTCCCCTTATAAACGAATGTTTGTTGGTTTTCGTTCCTTGGGCATGTCATGGCAGAAGGAAAAGTCATGGTAAGGCATTGAACTATTGGCGGTGGTGGAGGATTCAAACTGTGTGGATCATTGATGAAATACTTGGGATAAATAGAATGATTGGAAGGATTTCCTAGTTCCCAGTTGAAAAGCATGTTGAACTTCCCCAAATTTATTCAGTTCCAGACCTTACGTGTGGCTGAAATTGTTTTTGATGAAGATTTGAGATTTGAATCATATATAATTTTGACACTTTTCATTGACATGTGCAATGCAGGTTTGCTCATCCACACTTGGCATTCGTAATGTTCATCCCTGGCTCACTTATTGGCTTGTTGATTCCAACAGTTTTATATAATCATTTTCCCCTCACACAAAATATTTCAGTTATCAAGAAATCAAAGGAGGTACTTAGCAGAAATTCATAGCTATTTTGTAGTCAATTTACTTTTTATTAAAGTATATGCATAGGGTGAGTCCTAATTGCTCTTCTAGTCTTTTCTTTTGTTTTTGGATACCTTAGTATATGATGCTTTCCATTTGTCTACAATAATATGAACTTATGAGCCTCTTTGTTACGGGTCTAATAAGCTAGCAATCTGTCAGGCACTTTCTGATGAAGCAAGGTTTTGGGGCGCATTTGGATTCTATGCTTGCATTACTTTGGTACATATAGCACTCTCTATTCTTGCTGTATGAGAAGTTAATGGGAATTCTTAGGTTCAAAAGTTTCTTGGGTTTGCAATGGCTAACTTTCAGTAGAGCAGGTCTATGTTGTCGCTGGTCTGAGTGGAGGATTTTTGACCTTCTATGTGTCAGCTTTTATGCTTCTTGCATGGACCTTCTTTTGCCTGACTGTCAAATTATATGATCGTCAATCACTCTGGTATTACCTTCATTAGTTAACATTCAAATTCCTTGTTTGAATATTTGCTGATGTAATTTCTTATTCTTTGCATAACAAAATTGTACAAATCCTTTTGGATTAAAGCTGGGTTCTTGTTCTAATCAAAATTTACTCTGTTATTTTCATTCTCTAACTGAATTGTATTTTGCTATATGTTAAAGTCTTAATCCAGAAAAAAGTCGGAAGATGCTAGTAAAATTATTGATTTTGGTGCTAACTTTTCTCAGGTCAACCTTTTTTTATGTGATACCTCTGGTTCCGTGCCTTGCATACACGACCGATTTTGGTGGTTTTCTTGTCCAATTTTTGATTGAGAAGATGGGAATGATGGGTGCTGTTCCACCCCCCTATGGTTAGCTTTACTGAACTTTTTCTTTCTGTTTCACTGTTTTGGTAATATTTTGAATAAGTTCTCACTTCTTGTTTCATATGATTATTTGTGAAATTTGTAAATTAATTTTCTTTTGCCCAACTCTTAGAATCATCAAGTAATATATCTAAAGTCAGCAAGATAATTATGAGTGTGATGATACTGAAAATTGCGTAGTATAAGATCTCTTGTCAATTTATATTGGATGCCGCAATCTCAGAAACTCTGCTCTTCCATGCATATTGATTATCTAGTAATCATTACGAACTGATTACAAAGTAGCTGTAGGATATTGTAACTGAGATAAACAAATGGTTGCTATTATGTTGTCTATCATTCTTTCAAATGTTCAAGTTGTATTATAAGTTTTTTTTTTTCATCTTATTGAAGTGTGTTCGATGATGGATCCAATTATGTTTCCCCCATCCACACTTATCAGAGCTATAAACAACTGATCTTAAGCAGCAGCATGGGGTTCAGTGGTAGCATCCCCAGCTCCCCAACATATATTAGGCTGGGGTCTCTTGTGTTAAGAGTCCAATGTAGTAAACAAAAATACTGATCTTGTGCTCAGGGATCATACATGAGATTTCTATACAATTATCCATACCTTTTAGAATAAATTGCAATCATGATGTGACAATTTCATTTCTGGGAGTGTAGAATGTTCTCTCACAGAATGACCTGCTGATGGATTTGCTGTGAATCATGATTGGTTATTGCGTTTGTTTTCAGGATATTTTATTGCTGATGCTGTAATAGCCGCAACAGTTGGAGGTGTAACTGGTTGGTGTGTTGGTCCTCTAATACCTATTGGTGGTCGATGGATGGCTAGGTCATCCATCTTGAAGTCCCTGTTGCATGTTACTGTGCTTGCTATGGCTCTCTCGTCACAATTTTTTCCGTATAGTACCTTGGCACCCAAGAGAGTGATTTTTCAGCATACATTTGTTACTGCAGGTATGAAGGAAAGACAAGAATAATTCACTATACGAGCAGCTCTACTACAACTTTGATGTTCCAGAATATGTCAGCGATTCAAAAAATGGGAGCAATTTGATTTACTAAACATAGTGCTTCTTGATTATTTTGCTTGCCTCCCTTTTTGATTCTACCGTCCTTTGTTTCCTGGCATTGACAGGTGCAAATGAAATTGTGGAATCCAGCTATGATTTTTCTGTAGTAGATTCCAACTCTTTGCTTTTTCTTTTCAAACATGCACCTGAAGTAGCAAAGGAATTGCACATCAGTTCAGAGTTTTCTTTTGAAACTGCCAATGTATCTCTGCGACAGGATTGGATGGTATGAGACTTTCAGGTTTCTATCTAGTCTTCACCTAGTGGAAAATCACTAGAGGGATCTAACACTTATTGAACTATCAATGCACAAAACAAGTCCTAAATGTCATGTTCACCTTGTTAAGTTTACATATAAGATAGTGTAAACTGTTCATTCTTGGCTTGTAATTTATAGGGTTAGTTTGCTTGTTATCTTGATCTCATGAACACTGTATATTCTGTTAATATCTAACAATAGACATTTTCGTATATTTTAAACTATTTATTCATAAATAGTTGAGTATGTTCCTGGCTTCACTTATTTCTCTAACTTCTTTGGTCATAAACCTTTTTCTTATGACTAAACTAACCTTTGGTCTGTATCCACAAATCATTCATTTATTTTTCTTTTGTTCTTGAAAGTGCATCCATTAGAACTTCACAGTTGAAACAAATGGATAATGCTATTTCTTAGAACCTTCTTGAACTTGTCCTAGTTATTGATATTGGCTTTTTGAAGGGGTGGAGCTTACGGGTTACATGCATTTGGTATTCAGTATTCTTCAGGCCCGGCAATTGCATCTACTGTCACTTCTTGTACTTCATTTGTATCAATGTCTGACCATTTAAATCACAGATAGAGAATTTTCATTTCTGCCACTTCTTAATTATTTTATAGGGAACATTTCCATTATCTCACTTGTTCTCAAGAAGTTTGAAGTTCCCAGCAAATAATGACGATACTTTGAAGCGATATAGAGTTGTTCCCCAGCTGGTTAACTACAAGTCTCATACATTGTCTGATGATGGTAGGAGCCGAAGAGTTCACTTGGAACTTACCCTGGGGTGAGTGACATTATATGTTTATCCTGATGAAATTATTATATGTACCTTACTTTTGACATGAATAATTTGTTTGGAGATTTAGACATGTGCATGAACCAGTTAAATGTTCATGTCATGCAAGAAGCTGTTGAATGCTGGATTCAGATTGGTGTTTCTAGCTCAACTTGTTAGTTGCCTGATGTATGCATTAGTTATGGTTTACCGACTTGGGCATCAAAATCTTTGAATAATCCACCAGTACCATATCGTCTACAACTTAAAAGTATTTCTGCAGGATAAACGCAATGTCCAGGTAGTTTTATTAAAAGTGAAATCCATTGATCTCAATATATGCCATGAATTGAGCACGCCCATGTAACTTGGAAAACCTATCTATAGAAAGTGAACATAGCATTGCCATGTGTATCTCCATCACATACAAGTAAAATATCCTTCCTGATTCTGCATTTTTCTACACCTTGATGGCCCTAAAGCTTTAAGTAACATGACTTTTCAGTGACTTGGAGGAAGTTTGGGTCGCTGTTCTTAACATTACTGGACCCTTATCGAGCTGGTCATTTGCAGACAACAAACTTACAGGTATAAGGATTTTGGATTAATTTTTGTTTGGAATCAAAATCTTACACCCGTTGCATGCCATAATTTTTATGAAATTTCTACAGACCCTGAAAGAATTGATGGTGGTCCACCATCATACATCTGTAGACTTAGTGGAAACAGCCATGAAAAATGGACCTTCTGGCTAGAGGTAACTTTCTGTCCCTTGCAGAAGATAAGTGTGCCTTTTTTTCGCCTGCATGCCTGAGTACCCTGGGTTGTTTGTTGAACTCTTTTGCTACATTAAGCTGGTATGCAAAAGTCATCCTGTAGTCCCAGTGAAGCATTTTTAGTGACTCACTTGTAGCTGCCTGCTACCTTGACAAGTTCTGTATATGTTGCTGACGTTTAGAGCTTACTTCATTGGCGTGCAGGCCACTGGTTCGGGCGATTTAAGAGTAGACGTTGCTGTGATAGACCAAAATTTGGCCGATGATGCCAAGCGTTTAAAGGGACTTTTCCCTGACTGGGTGGACGCCAATGCATACTCCAGTTATATGTCCAATTACAGATTTTAGATCCATGCCAGACAGCTCCTGATCCCTGAAAGATGGAGTACTCAATTACTTCTAAACTCAATACTACACTGCCTCATCCAAATTGAAATTGGCAAAAGACAAACTTCTCGAAACTCTCTCTGTAATTTGCAATGTCTTCATTGGTGAACTTTTATGGTGAAGTTGCTCCTACATATTTCTTGTCCCCGAGAATGACATCATCTCCCTCTTGAGAGTTAGAGTTTATACTTTATAGGTTTCAAGTTGTATTGCACCTCCGATTACGTTTTCTCTTTAACTGAATTGAACTTTTTCTTTATCGAAATTTTAATCCGTCACGCTTTAAAATTATAACGCTTTTGCAGGACCTACTCTACTGATTGAACATGTCCATCATCTTAAATGAACCTAATGGGTAGACTTCAAGTTCAAAGATCCGAAAGGACAATAACTGAAGCTTACTTAGGAGTGTTTGGTTCAGGTTTTTTTTTTTGGGTGTTGTTTTTGTAAAAGATAAAACAATCCCTGAAAACTTATTTGGTTGAAGTTATTTTCGTTTTTCGTTGTTAAATATAAAAAACAGCAATTTTTTGAAAATATAAAAAAGACATTTTCGTGTATTTTTCAAACAGGTTTTTATATTTCATGAAAACGAGCTTCTGACTGTAGTATCATTTTCATTGCCTTCTTAGTCTTTGTGTCTTCTATGTTTTTTGCTTTTGCAATTTCCAGGTTTGTTTTCTTATCTACTCGTCACTTGATTTGCTATTGTTGATAATTGCTTCAAAACATAAACATAAAGTTATGCTATATGTTACTGTAGGATAATTAAAATTAATTTATTAATTCATCAATACTGATTTGTTTTACGAGTTGTCGCTAGGTAGTACTCAGGGATAGCATTAGAACTACAATGGTCAGGTTCTTCATTGTTGATCTACCCATACTTGATCATGAATAGGTTAGCAAAATAGTCCGGTGGGTACTTAGAAAGACAGTTTTTCCATGCATTATTACCCTTGTTTACGTCCCTCACCACTCACACAAACAACTGCCACTATAAGAAAAGTAAGAATTAGCATTGAAAAATTATCGACGAAAACGAAATCGTTGCAAATTATCGACGAAAATTCAATTTTCGTCAGTAACATTGAGGGAAAATTTTTCGTTTAGAGGCAATAGTAATATTCGTCGGTAAATATGGAGAGAAATTATCCCGGAAAAATTTACAACAGACTTTAGCGATGATATAAATGTTCGTTGGTAAATAAGGTAGGAATTGTTGCTGGAATAAAAAGGTTTTGAGTTTACAGACTGAAATTTGTCCGTCAGTAAATTTTTAAGGTAAACGTCGTTGTCTGCTTCGACTTTAAGATTTTAAAGTAAATGAATCGTTTTCTTTTACATTAAACTCACCCAAAAAGTCCTCACCTACGTCTTCTTCTTCGTCCACTTCGTCTCTCCTCTTGTGCGATTTTCTTCTCTTCAATTTCTCTGTCGTGGACTCCTCTTCTTCTTGTCGACGTTTGTCTTCTCTAGCCACTATCATTGTGTCCTTCGGTGGAGGTATTTTTGCAGCCGTTGTCATGTATTTTTCTGTATATTAGATGAAAGTTAATTTGGGTATTTGATTACTTTCATTTATTTGTGTATTCTGTGATTGGAAAACAATTTTAAGGTATAAATGTTAGCGATAGAAGAGACAAGATGTGAATTTGGTTGTGATGTTGGGATGAATTTCTTATGCATGTATTGTGTTTGATGAAATGTTTGTTCTTTGAAAAATTGATTTCAGTTCTTTTTTAGTATGAATTTCATAATTTCAGTTCTTTATTTCCCCCTGATAAAGTATAGGATTAAAGAGTATTTCTTCTTTTATCATTTGTTCACTTGAATGGTGGATAAAAGAGCGAAAAGAAGGGGAATATGTTATATTCAATATAAGAAAATATTTTGTCGCATGTTTTTTTCTATTTTCTTCAATTTTATATTCATAAGATCAAGATTTTTAACCTTTAAAACACGAAGACATCATAGCTCTTGTGGTATTTGCCACTCGCATGCTTTACTAATCTAAATACAATGATTATCTACAACCCAAAAGACAATACGGTTGTCATGTATTTGACCTATAATGTGGTAACTCATGTATAAATCAGTCACTCACATAAAAGAAAGCAATTGTGACTTTTAGAAACTTGTACAAAAGAGAATGGTGTGTCTTTTAGGTTTGTGTATGATTGGCATGAAGTATGGAAATTGATTTGGTGGGAGTGGGAGTAGGTTGGCCTCATCTTTTTGTTTTTGTTTATGGCAACGACATTGGTTATTGGTGTCATGAAATACCAAAAGTACCCTCTTCAAGTACTTGAAATGTTTAATTCTATTAAAGATGAAGATGGATTTGCACACACGTTTATTACTTAAAAATGCATGGTTGACAAGCTTGGACTCATGGGCAGTTAGAGACATAGAGTGTACGCTTATAAAAATAAGGATGATTGTTGATAGAACTTTAATGGAGACAGTAAATATTGAAGCAATGACAAGTTATGGAAAGAAAGAAAAGGTCCAGGGAGTTACTAACATGTTTGAGAGAGTGGACTTCTATAATTGTGAACCATTTGTATGATCTTGTAATGTCGTTACAAATATATTGGTCTGGTATGACTATTTCAATCAAGCCCATAAACTTTATTTGAGAATGAAAGATAAAGGTGCTACTCATAGTATCTACACTTCTTGTAGCCCCCCCTTATCGCAGAGTACGCACCGGGACGCCCGGAGGTCATTCTGGTACATATTCTATGATAAAGGCGAGCTACGATCAATCACTATTGTCACTTCATAAGGCATCATATCTTTATTTGCTTATCAAGCATCAATAGAAATTTCACAATATTTTGAAACCAACTTTTTCATCATTTCCATTTCTCAAAAGCAAAAGTTTACAGTGCCTTTCAATCGTTAATACATGAACATCTACAAAATCTAGTACTAAAGTACTACATGGATGAGGAAAAGAAGTACAATCTAACTATATCATCCAAAAATCTCAGCTGACCGACCTTTGCGCTATGGCTTCACTTCAAACACAGTCTACACGGTAGTGGAGCCACTCAAATGCTAGAGTCGTCTATCGGTCCTGAAATGACAACGATGCAATTTTTATGAGTTTTGCGAATTCAGCGAGGTAACCATCATCGATGATTCACTCGGATCATACAACAAATCAATTCACATAACAATTATTTCACAATTTTGCGCTATACATAAATATCACATTTTCATGTATACATAGGCAATTCTGCATTTCAATCAATCAAATACACTTAACAAAATGTATATGAAATGCTTATGAGACATTTTTTCTAATTATAACGTTGTTGTGACCGAGTGCCTGAACTGTCCCGTATCCATTTGGATATCGGGCTCATTAATCGTTGAGCCAATGGCTCTGAATCACATCGAGCTTGAAGCTCGGTTTCACTCGTTGAGCTTAAAGCTCTAGCGGTGGCTACTCAGGTCCAACTGTCATTATCTGGTTATGCATTCGTGAATGGAATGCATGTAACATAATATATCACGGTATAAAGCACATAGGTCTCATATTCACATTCAAGCAGCACTTCAATAACATAATTTTCATTACACAATCATCGGACCTCCTATTCGGAATCCATAATCAAACACTTTCATTCATTCATTCAAAACATAAGCATAAGCACTCGATAAGTAAGAGGAACCGTCTAGATTACTCACCAACTGCTCCCAAAGCTAATGCCTGGAAGGTCCGGCAACGTCTATGGGTTGACGTTCTAGTTGCTCTTCTATAACAAATAACGTGCACATATCACAATTTGTGTAATCATCGATGTTTAATAATGCACATGAATGAAAGGAAAGATGAACAATACATGCATGACAATCCTGGGTATTATTCCATCACTTTTATTGTAAAGCCATTCTCAAAACAAAACTCATCTTTTTCCAAATGACACTTTTGGGTCTATGAAGAATCACACTAAATTAGAGAGTGAAGATGAAATAATTGAGTCATACTCTCTTCTAGAAAAATGTTCTCTATGTCTTACGATTTCATTGACACCAAAATCACTCAATTTGGCTTAGTAGATTGGGAGATATGTCTCAAACACTTTCGGACTGTGCTTAAGTACTATCTTCCACTTTCATCAAGAATTTGAATATCTTAGAGACTAAATCAAAATTCTACTTCTTCATATGATTTGCAGCCCTATATCTCTAATTTACTCCAAAAGAAAAATCATCTCATTTGGAATCCTATAAGTCCAAATATGATCAAAACATTGAACTATGCTCAGTAAAACTATCCCCATTGACACTGTTCCAACAGACTACCAAAATTCCTTTTGATCAATCTCTTTCAATTTAACTCCAATTAATACAAAGTTTTGAGGTATTAGGAAACTAATGCCGCAAGAATCAAGTCATTTTGAGCTCTAGAGAAGGAGTTATGGTCAAAAGAAGCAACCAAGTTTATGATTGATTTCCAGTTAAACCTAGTTTGGCGCGAATGCCATAACTCTTGCTACAAAACTCGAATTCCTTTCGTTTTTGAACCATTGGAAAGAAGACATCTAGATCTACAACGTTCATGAAGACACCAAATTGAGATTCGGCCTCTAAAATGGTCAAAAATGCGATGAACAGTAATTGATCCAAGAATGTCCGTTAAACGGACTTGCATGTCCGTTTAACGGACATGAATCGACAAAACAGCCCCAAATCACCTGAGAAAGTCCGTTAAACGGACTCCCATGTTCGTTTAACGGACACACACTGCCCCTAAGGTGTTTTTACACCCGAGAAGGTCCGTTAAACGGACTCCTATGTCCGTTTAACGGACACACAACCCACAAACCTCCTCCAAAGCCTCTTCCATGGTTCCTACCTTCATTCTATCATCAAATACATCCATAAACTTATCAAATTCTCTTTTTATAGAACAAAACCATTTCATAACATCACAAACATCAATTAGATTACATTAACTCTTCAATTCTCAACTCATTTCATTCATCAATCTCAACTTCACCTTATCCTTCCCAACTTTCCATCCTGTTCCCATGACATAACTTAGTTCTAATTACTAAACACTCCAAGCTCAACAATCATTCATTCAAATGGAGGAATACACATATAGACACCTCAAGTTTGGCTCAAAACATCCACACCCAAATCATACCTCCTATTTAACCACAAACACTTAAAATGAAACACAATCATATACATTTAGTCACAACAACTCAATTTTCTAACTTCATGCCAACATTTGGGACTCTTCAAGCCAAAATTCACAATCAATATCTTTATAAGAATTGTAGTCAAATTCCTCTAGTTTCATATAAACCCAAACTCAACTCATCTGGACAACCATAAAAGCAATTATGACTAACAAAGTGGAGCATAATCAAGGGTCATATTGTTGCAAATTTTCCAGATTTTTCACATTTTTCACGTATTCATTCTAACCTAACATTTAACTTATCTTACACCCTCTTATACTTAGATCATCACCTTTATTTCTTCTCCCCTCATTCCCTACTCAATTCAACTCAAAAATATCACTCACAAACAATTCATGATCTATCAATTATCACAATCAAAAACAGGGCATATACACGTACTCATCCAATCCCTCCTTTAACACATCATTCAAATCTCTAACACTTTCTATACAATTCCATGAATTTAAGACTCAACACACATACTTAAAACACAAACATAACCATCTATTTGTCTCAATTAAGACACATACACGAGTCTTTCACAAGCATAAATCAATCATCACATTCTCATCATACTAGCTTCAATTTTACCATATCCATAACATATAACACAACTTACTTGATCAAACTTTGATTTCTTCAAGATATCACTAAACCCTAATTCCCATGCATCTCATGTTCTTCATCTTGAGAGAGAGATCAAGCTAGGTTTTTATGGAGAGCAAAAAGAAGGGAACAAGATAACAAGAAAGCAAGAAGAAGATGGTAGCTAGGCTTAGAGTGATCAAAGTTCAAAAAGAAGAAGAATGATCCACGAAGAAGAGAGAAGAAATTCACCAAAACACAACTCCAATGGCTTTTAACAAGTGAGTGTCGTGAGTGGCAAGAAGAATGGCTTCAATTTTAAATGTAAACTTAGGGTTAAATAAAGGCATGGCTAATAACATGCCACATGGCAACACCTCAAGCAATACAATCTTATTCCCTTCTTATTATAATCATCAAGCCCCAATTCCCAAAAAATAATACTTGTCAAAATTTCCTATAACTATATATCCAAAATTCAATGATAGTGACAGTAAATTCTACTACCGGTTATCAATTGGTCTGCCACTTGGTATTTTTCCTAGTCTATAATTTACCCCGAAAAATTTCAGAAAAATTTCCTAAAATTCTCCAAAATTACTAAATCACTAATTTCACTCTTCAAATAAATTTTCAAGATCAATAACTCAAAAGTCTCAAAACATTCACATTACTGACCAAATATACCGGGAATATCAATGAATACATGTACAAAAATTTCATGTGCAATAAATTTATTTTTCACAAGACATGTATGTCACATAATGCATGAACATGCAATTGCATTTCTAAGCTCTCACTGAACACCCATATTTAATATATTACCCTTCCCGCTGAAACTGGGATGCTATAACTCTCCCCTCCTTAAAGAAATTCGTCTTCGAAACTCTTACCTGTTTGCTCGAACAGGTGGGGATATTGTCTCCTCATATGCTCCTCTGTCTCCCAAGTTGCTTCCTCAATTGAGTGGTTCCTCTATAGAACTTTCACCAATGGAATGACCCGGTTTCTCAACTGCTTGATCCGCGATCCCACAATCTTTATAAGCTCCTCAACATAACTTAAGTTACTAGCAACCTCAATTTCTTGAGCCGGAATCACATGAGTTGGATCTGATCGGTACCTTCGGAGCATACTCACGTGGAACACATTATGAAATTAAGACATATCATTCGGTAAAGCCAACTTATAGGCCAAAGGTCCAATCCTCTCAATGATTTCATATGGACCAATGTACCTAGGGCTTAACTTGCCCTTTTTACCGAATCTCAAAACTCCTCTCCATGGTGACACTTTTATGAAAACTCTGTCTCTGACACTATATTCCATATCCCTTCGGTGTTGATCCATATAACTTTTCTGTCTATCTTGAGCTGCCTTAATTCGGCTTCGAATCAACTTAACCTTATCCACTGTATCTTGTATCAATTCTGGGCCCTCAATCATTCTTAATCCCTTTTCATCCCAATACAAAGGTGACTGACACTTTCTTCCATACAATGCTTCGTATGGTGCCATCCCGATACTACTGTCATAATAATTGTTATAGGCAAATTCTATAAATGCAATGTATTGATCCCAAGCTCCTCTAAACTCCAATACACAAGCTTTAAGCATATCCTCAACTGTTTTGATTGTCCTCTCACTCTGTCCATCTGTTTGAGGATGAAATGCGGTGCTAAAGTTTAATTTAGTGCCTATAGCAGGCTGCAAACTTCTCCAGAACCTCGATGTAAATCTAGGATCCCTGTCTGATACTATGGACACTGGAATACCATGCAGTCCCACTATCTCGCTCACATACTTTTGGGCCAATTGATCAAGTGAGTTATTCTCCCTTACTGGCAAGAAATGGGCCGATTTAGTCAATCGGTCCACTATGAACCAGATCGCATCATGCTGTCTCGGAGTCTTAGACAATCCCATTATGAAGTCTATTGTGATCCGTTCCCATTTCCACTCCGGAATGGGTAACGAATGGAGCTTCCCTATTGGAGCCTGGTGGTGGAGCCTGGTGGTCCGCCTTCACCTGCTGACATGTTATACACCTAGACACATACTCCGCCACTTGCTTCTTCATTCTAGGGCACCAAAAATGTTGTTTCAAGGTGTTATACATCTTGGTAGTACCATGATGCATAGCATAGGTGGCCATATGAGCTTCCTCAGGTATCTCCTTCCTCAGATCATCTACATTAGGCACACACAGCCTTTGCCTCAACCACAATGTCTCATCTCTTAATTCAAATTTATAATCCGGATTTGCCTTCACTTTCTCTATAAGATGCACCAAATTGGGTTCTTTACCCTGGACTTTCTTGATTTTGTCATGCAGCATTGGTCTCAACTTCAAAGTCGCAATCAAAGTCCTATCTTTCTCCAAATTCAAGTCCACATTCAAAGCTCTTAACTGTATCAGATTAGGTAACCTCGAGAACTGAATCTGAGCCACACTGATATTAAACTTTCTGCCTAAAGCATCTACCACCACGTTAGCTTTTCCCGGGAGGTACTCAATGGTGCAATCATAATCTTTTAATACCTCAATCCATCTCCTCTGCCTCAAGTTCAACACCTTCTGACTCAGCAAGTACCTCAAACTCTTATGATCAATAAATATATGGAACGTCTCCCCATACAAATAATGTCGCCAAATTTTTAAGGCAAAGACCACTGCAGCTAGCTCTAAATCATGCACTGGATAGTTGATCTCATGAGCCCTTAATTGTCTCGATGTATAGGCGATCACCTTGCCATGCTGCATCAGTACACATCCTAATCCTTGATGGGACGCATCACTGTACACTAGATATCCTCCAGTCCCCGATGGAATAGTTAACACCGGTGTAGTAGTCAACCAATGTTTCAGCTCCTCAAAGCTCTTCTGGCACTCCTCATTCCATCTAAACGCTACATTCTTCCTCAGAAGTTTTGTTAGAGGGGCCGAGATCTGAGAAAACCCCTCGACAAACCTCCAGTAATAACCAGCTAATCCTAGGAAGCTTTGAATTTCAGACACATTTCTCGGAGCTTCCCAATTCATCACTGCCTCTATCTTCTTAGGATCTACTTGTATGCCATATCCAGTTACTATATGTCCCAAAAACACAACTTGATTCAGCCAAAATTCACACTTACTGAATTTGACATACAATTGCTTCTCTCTCGTAATTTGCAAAATGACCCTCAGATGTTCAGCATGCTCCTCTCTGCTTTTCGAATACACCAAGATGTCATCAATAAATACAATCACAAATCGATCCAGGTAGGGCTGAAACACCTTATTCATCAAGGCCATAAAAGTTGATGGGGCATTAGTTAACCCAAACAGCGTCACTAAAAACTCGAAGTGACACCTGAGCTCCCTGCAATTGATCAAGTAAATCATCAACCCTAGGCAACAGATACTTATTCTTTACTGTCACCTGATTCAGTTGCCTATAATCAATGCATAACCTCAAGGTCCCATCTTTCTTATTCACAAACAGCACTGTAGCTCCCCAAGGTGAAACATTGGGCCTTACGAAGCCCTTTTCTGGCAACTCTTGAAGCTGAGTCTTCAAATTCTTCAGTTTCACAGGTGCCATCCTATATGGAGGAATGGATATAGGAGCAGCACCTGGAACTAGATCTATTATGAACTCTGTTTCCCGTTTTGGTGGTAAACTAGGTAACTCTTCGGGAAACACATCTAGAAACTCCCTAGCCACTGGGATATCCTGTACACTCTGTTTAGCTCTAGTATCAATGATGTGGGCTAGATAAGCCTCACATCCTCCCTGCATCAACCTCAATGCACTCAAGAAAGATATCATCCTAGTGGCACTGCCTTACTAACTCCCTGAAAACTACCCTAGGCTGACCAAGAGATTCTAGTACTACCTCCTTAGTGTAACAGCTCATAATGGCCCTGTGAGCAGTGAGCCAATCCATACCTAGAATCATATCCATTTCCCTCAACTGCAATACTATCAAGTCTGCCTCCAATATTGCTTGATCAATCCTAATGACACATCTCTTGCACACCTCTCCTATGACTATAGCACTGCCTATTGGAGTACTCACCTCTAATCTATACTATAGGGACTCCCTATCACAATGCAGACTACATGCCAAATGCGGTGCGATAAAGGAGTGTGTGGATTTTGGATCTAGTAGTGCAAAAGCTTCAAAATAAAAAATGAGAAGCGCACCTGCTGCCACATCTGGTGACTCTTGGGCCTCCTGCCTAGTCATGGCATAGACCCGTGCCTGGGACTACGGTCAACTGACCCGCCTCTCTGTCCTCACGAAAGAACTTCCAGCTCTTCCTCTGAATCTACCTCGGCTCCTCTTTCCAGGTCCACCCCCTCTACTCTGCTGCACTGTCGTATTATTCCCAGTTCGCCCGCTGACAACAGACTGAGCTCCCAAAGTAGCCGAGCAATCTCTTACCTGGTGGTCTATGGAGCCGCATTTTAGGCAAGCTCCAGTCAATCTCCAGCACTCGCTAGTTTGTCTCTTCTCACAATACTCACAAACTGGAGGCTGATTCTGTCTTGTCCCTCTTCCACTACCAGTCTGTGTAAACCTGCCCCTCTGTCCAAACCCTAACTGCCTAGATCCACCTGATGCTTAAAAAGATCTAGTTTGGCGCTTACTGTAGCCTCTTCCAGAACTACCCTGACTCTCACTTAGCCTCTTTCCTCTAGACCCTTGCCCAATCTTAGATTGCTTTTCCCTCATCAGCTGTTCAATTCTCACAACAGCAGCTCTCAACTCAATAAATATTCCCATATCCCACCTTGCCAACCTAATTCTGATCTCCATGTTCAATCCATTTTCAAATCTCCTACACTTGTCTATCAACTCGTTAAATCGCACTTCATAATCAGCCACTGATAGCCTACCTTGCTTCAATTCCAAGAATTCCTGCATCTTCATGTCCAGATAAATCTTAGGCATGTAATTATCTCTGAAGACCCTCATAAAATCATCCCACTTCAACTGGCAAGGCCTGGTGGTACTGCCTGGGACAGTCTTCCACCATTGGTATGCTGGGCCCTGCAATAAAGACACTGCGTAATCGAACCTTTCATCAGGCTCACAATCCATCTGGTCAAAGTCCCTCTCGGTCCTCTCTAACCATCCCTCGGCCTGTGCAGGGTCTGTGCTGCAGTAGAAGTCCACAGCTCCCTGTTTCCGAAGCCTATCATACCTCCTTTCCCTTCTCTTGGGAACTCTAGGAGGCATCTCCTCTGATTGAGGCACCGAAAACTCCCTACTGGCTCCTACCGATCCAAGGTCAGCTGGTTGATCCACTTGATCACCTAAAGCGGATGACCTATAACACACAATAATTTCCATCATTTGCTGCATTTCTCAAGAGATTTCATGCCTAATATTCCTAGATGTCCCAACAGATGCCAACTATGCTCTGATACCACCTAAATGTAGCGCCCCCTTATCGCAGAATACACACCGGGACGCCCGGAGGTCATTTTGGTATATATTCTATTATTTCATTCACTCCACATGGCATCGCATTAAAATTTGCTTTTAAAGCATCAATAGAAAATCCACAACATTTGAAACCAACTTTTTCCTCATTCCATTGCTCTAACTTAATAGTTTACAATGTCTTTCAATCCTTAATACAAGGTACATCTACAAAATCTAGTACAAAAGTACTACATGGATGAGGAAATTATGAAAAATCTAACTATGTCATCCAAAGAGCCCAGCTGACCAATCTTTGCGTCATGATCAAATATACCGGGAATGTCAGTGAATGCATGTACCAAAATTTCATGTGCAATAAATTCAATGTTCACAATATATGTATGTCACATAATGCATGAACGTGCAAATGCATTCCTCATCTCTCATTAAACACCCATATTTCCTATTTTACCCTTCCCACTGGTACCGGGATGTTACATGTCAGCCACCAATCCAAAACCTACGAAGATACTACTGGAATGACGTAGCAAACCAAGAAAGCAAGGGTGCGGCAGCTAAGAAGGAAAGATACATGATGATCCTAAAACCCTATTCTAAAACCTAACCTAATCTACCCTTTCCTTCCCCCTAATACATGTATAAATATGTGCGGCAATCACCAAAGGAGTTCCCTTTTTCAATTGAATCTCTCTCCTATCTTGATTTGATATTGTCCAAATTAAGTAGTCTTTTAATTTCGGTGGGAGATGTCTTGAAAAGAAGTCCAAAAGATCTTGGGCGATTGTGTTTCAATTGGGAACAACTTCTGGAAAATTTGCAGATTTAGGATTCTGACCTTAGGCGTGCCCACACCTAATCTTTGAATTTTTGACCAGTCTTGAGATGTTGGATTTCTTGCCATATTTTTCCTCTTTTTGATCATTTTTCATCTTTACTGCATTGAAAACCATCTGTGAACATTTAACAAACAATTCCATTAATTTTTGCATACCAATTTTGCAAATCAATCAAAATTAAGTCCAAAATATATGCATTTAATTGAGTTAACAGAAACATTTACAATCATAACAATTCTCACAAAAAATTCATAAAACATGCATTTCTCAACTTTGTCAAGCCAAAACACAAATCTCATGAGTCAAGCATTTTTCAAACTTGTCAACACATATTAACACACAAACATATCACAAATGGCTTGGTAAGTCCATAAACATGGCGAACTACACAATTTCACAAAATGGCCTTGTGTAGTCGTAAACTTGAGGGAGTCCTAAAAGGAGCTCCGTGCCACTAGCGGGCAGGCGGGAGAAG
>JAOTAZ010000003.1:8433960-8443987 GCA_025629785.1 Erythroxylum oxycarpum
TCAAGAGGGAGGATCCTAGAAATGTAGAAAGAAGATATCAAAAAGAATTCCATCAGTGGTTCAAGAAATATGTAAGTACTATATATATAAATTCAACTATAACTTTTTATCAATTATAATTTATATAATATAAATATTTAATGTTCATTACTCATGATAGGTCACCGAATTCCATGATAAAGGAAGTGAAATGGTTAGTGATCAATTATTGCATTTCGCTTATAGGCCAGACAAGCGAGTTAATTGTTATAAAAACTTCCTCATCAACAGTTGGAGGTTTAACACAAAGGACAAAGATTTGCAATTGAAATCACAAAATAGTGGAATTTTTGTAAAAGGTGATGTGAATACAGGAAATTTGGATTATTTTGGTGTTTTGACAGATATCATACAATTAAATTATCATGAGGGAAATAGTACCATTTTACTTAAGGCTAACTGGTGGAATGTGTATCATAAAGGTGGATATAAGGTTGACAAGTTTGGGTTTCCTAAGGTAAATGTCACACTCAAGTTGAAAACTAATGAACCACATGTTTTAGCTTCTCAAGCTGAACAAATTTACTATGTAAGAGATATTAAAGAGCTTAATTGGCAGGTTGCTGTCAAGACAAATCCTCGTGATATGATCTTCCTGATGATGATATAGGACATGAACCATGCTAAAAAAAATGAAAATTTTGACTTTACACTTCACGAATCTACATTAGAGGATGATACTGATACAATATCTTTGGATAGATATGATCTAGATGCTGCAACTGTTGAAGGAAGTTCGTTAAATATTGATACTATGCGTGCTGGAAAAGATGAAGAAATTGATTGTGACGAAGATACTTTTATGGATGATGATAAAAAATTTAGTAAGTGAAGATGAGGAAGGTGACGATGACAATGATTAAGCATTAGCAAGAACTTTGTTTTTAATTTTCAATAGGTTAAGATTTTTCCTGTAATTAATCTGAGTCTACTATCCTCATCCCCTTCCCTTTCTGCTAAGCAAGGACTTGCTGAGCTTGAAAAACTCAGACAAGCTGTCTCTATCTGGGGCTACTTTCAGGTATACCTTGCAGTTTCGTAATCATTTTACTCACTTCAATTCAGAGACTTGATGTTTCTTAATGATACTTTAGTTGACTTACTTACTTGCAGGCAATAGGACATGGGGTTTCAAGCTCATTACTTAGTAGATTATGTGATGTTACAAAGCAATTATTTAGACTTCCACTCAAAGAAAAACCGAAATATGCTTAAGGAGAATCGAAATATTGAAATGGATACTTATCTTTTTTTGTTGAAGCCAACAAAAAATGCTTTACTTTGGTAGGTATAACTATCATAATACTTATCTTTTATGTATCTTGAGAAATATTTAATGTACTCGTCTGTGACATCTGTTGTATTAGCTACAAAATCTTTGAATTGAAAGTGGTTGCATGGTGTAGGGGTTATGAATCTAACTCTAGTGGTCAGTTCTATGTGCAATCAAATTGTGAAAATTAATTGTCATAATAACCGTGGAAGTGAAGTTCCATGTACTTGATATATTAGATTTCATTTGTCTTGAAGTTGACCTGAAATGATATCACTTCCATATCATTATGTACTATTAAATATCAATTCATTTCTAGGGCACTTAATGAGATCTTATTAAGAGACTGTCTACATTTAGAGATACTTGCCATGTCCTTAAGGTTGTTCCCAAGTATTTATATCTTTTAGTCTAGTTTTAGTGTCATAAAAGAAGGTCGAAAGTGGTTGTTGTTGGTGTGCCAAAGACTATAGACAATGATGTTTTGTTAATGGACAAAACTTTTGGTTTTGACACTGCTGTTGAAGAAACACAACGAGCAATAAATTCTGCATACATTGATTCAAATTGTTGATGTTTTTTGTTTTTTAGATTGTGCTTTTTAGATGGAATTTTTTCAAATGGCTGATTTAAATTGTGCTTTTCAAATGCAATTTTTTGTTTCAATGATTCAAATGGCTGATGTTGGAGTTGGTATAAGTGGACAAAAGGGTCGACAAGTTGTTATGACATCAGATTTTGCAATGGGACAATTCAGATTTTTTCTTCCCCTTATTTTGGTGTATGGACATTGCAATTACCAATGGATGGGTTACATGATATTATATAACATTTACAGGAATGTATTATTTGTTCTAGTTTTGTTCTGGTGAGTAATCGTTGTTTGAGTATTGCATTTATAGTTGAATTTTCATTCTCTTCAATTCCTTCTTTAGTTGAATCTGCATGTGAGGAACCATTATTTAAGTGTATTATATGAAAGTTATAGAGATCCGTATATAACCTTCTTGAATTTGCAGCATTATACCTAGTACTTTGTAAAAACTCAAACTTTCGGATGCACATTGACGTTTAATTCCACATTGTTTTTGGTTTGATGTTCATTCCTAGATTCCACATATCTGGATTTGCATCCCAAATTGTATCAAGTAGACAAAAATGGAATAATTGAACCGATGTTCTGTTAGTAATGTAGTTATACCTCCAGTAGTTTCCTTTTAGAAACGACACATACACCCCGAGCTTCACAATAATTATCAGAATAAGAGGTTAGAAACTGTTAGGATATAAACTTCATAAGATAGAGCAAATATACTAATAAAAGAACCTAAGAGAAAAAAGACATTCAAATTTTAATTGGACAATAAGGTACTCACCATTTTTGCGAAGATTAGGGAAGACGATTCAGAATGTTTCTAGTCTCTTCTAAATTCAAATTACTATCAAATTTAAGCAGTGTTTTAAAAATTACAACAAACTAACCGATTTGATCAAAATAAATAAAAATCAGCATTAATTAATCGATTGATTTTACTAAAAAATTGATCTATTTCTTTAAAACGGGTTAAAATAAAACCAAGCCATCTTTTTAAACAAGTGGGACCCTGATCTTTTAAAGCACATGGGTCCACACAAATTTATATCTCCTCTTTTTTAACGTTAAGACATTCATACGGAGAAGCCCCTCCAAGCCATTAGTAATATATTAATTTGGAATAGCTAGAATTCTAATCTTATGTTAGGATCTACAAGCTAAGGATTGTTTTAGGTAGACAGTCTCTACATGGGATAGGAATCACCGCGACATCCATTTTATTAAGAATTGATGATTTTTTTAAGAATATCTTCTAAGAGATTACTAGTCGAGCTGAATAACTAAGGTTTATTTTAATTTCTTCACCAACTTAGCTTTTGACTTTTTTCAAAATATGAAAGTTGGGATTTAACGGTTATATTTCAAATCAATTTTTTATATTCTAATGTAGTTTTGAAAATACATGCTCTAAACAAATTTAATACATTAAATATAATTTGATTAACTTAAATTTGAACTTAACAAATTTTAAAGTCATATTAATTGTAATAAATTAGTCAAGTATCGTTTGAAATTAATAAATTAAATTAATTTTAAATTTTAAAATTTAAGATAAAATTTTAATTTAAACAAACCCAAACAAATCGATTGTCAATAGGAACAGTAACAGGAAAAAATATGATAGTTTGACTTAAAGCTTGTCTAGGCTGAAAAAATAGTAGTAACATTGTGTGAAGATAAACCGTTTCGTCACAACAAGAAAAATATTGGTGACAAAATAATGTTTTGTTACAGTAAAAATAAAATATTAGTCATCAACATATGTTTTGTCACAATTACAATTAATTCCCGCCAAAATTATTTTCTGCCAATTTTTTTTGGTAAATCAGTAATTAAATAAATAATGAAGGAAAGCATGTACATAACTTGAGAGAGTAGGGACACTCATCTCAACCAATCAGAGAACAAAGCCCTGGACAAATAAGAAACACCAAAGAAAGTTACAGAAATGGCAGTACATCAAGAATCCTGACTAGAAATTAAGCCTCCTGGAGACCCTAAAAGCTTAAAGGACCAATAAGAATTTAAACAATCAACAGACACAAGTAACAAAGGATCAAATATGCAGTGTGTCAATTGAGAGCATTAAGAGCTACACAACAAATCATACAATCCAGCAATTCAACTGTGAAGGTGTCGGCTTCCCTAAAAGGATTCTACTCATGGTTATTGGACTTGTGAGATCCTACATCGATTGGAGAGGAGAACGAAGTACTCCTTATAAGGGTACGAATAACTCTCCCTTACAGACACGTTTTTCATGGCCTAGTGGATCAGGTCCCATCAGAACTCTGAGGTTAAACGTGCTCAAGTGAGAGTAGTTCTGGGACGGGTGACCTCCTGGGAAGGCCTCGGGAAAAGCAAAAGCGTGAGGGCTTGGCTAAGCCAAGGCCCAAATCGAACAATATCTGTAAGTGGGTGATCTGGTATGTTACAGATGGTATCAGAGCCAGTACCTGGGCTGGTTGGACCGGCAGGAGGCTAGGCCTTTCCCTTACAGACGCGTTTTCTATGGCCTAGTGGACCAGATCCCATCAGAACTCCGAGGTTAAACGTGCTCGGGTGAAAGTAGTTCTGGGATGGGTGACCTCCTGGGAAGGCCTTGGGAAAAGCAACTTGTGAGGGCTTGGCTGGGCCAAGGCCCAAAGCAGATAATATCTGTAAGCGGGTGATCTGGGATATTACAGGACACTCTCCACCCCCCTTAAGGCCCAACCCTTTTTAGGGTCCAGCCTAGCTGGCACGACGGTGAAAGTAGTTCTGGGATGGGTGACCTCCTGGGAAGACTTTGGGAAAGGCAAAACCGTAAGGGCTTGGTTAGGCCAAGGCCCAAAGCGGACAATATCTGTAAGCGGGTGATCTGGAATGTTACAGGTGGTATCAGAGCCAGTACCCGAACCGTCGTGCCAGCTAAGCTGGACCCTAAAAAGGGCTGGGCCATAAGGGGAGTGGAGAATGTGAGATCTCACATCGGTTGGAGAGGGGAACGAAGTACGCCTTATAAGGGTATGGATACCTCTCCCTTACAGACGCATTTTTCATGGCCTAGCGGACCAGATCTCATCAAAACTCCGAGGTTAAACGTGCTCGGGTGAGAGTAGTTATGAGATGGGTGACCACCTGGGAAGGCCTCGGGAAAAGCAAAATCGTGAGGGCTTGGCTGGGCCAAGGCCCAAAGCAGACAATATCTGTAAGTGGGTGATCTGGGATGTTACAGTGGTATCAGAGCTGGTACCCGAACCGTTGTGCCAGCTAGGCTGGACCCCAAAGAGGGCTGGACCCTAAGGGGTGGAGAGTGTAAGATCCCACATCGATTAGAGAGGGGAACAAAGTACGCCTTATAAGGGTACGGATACCTCTCCCTTACAGATGCATTTTCCATGGCCTAGTGGACCAGATCCCATCAGAACTTCGAGATTAAACGTGCTCAGGTGTGAGTAATTCTGGGATGGGTGACCTCCTGGGAAGGTCTCGGGAAAAGCAAAACCGTGAGGGCTTGGCTAAGCCAAGGCCCAAAGCGGACAATATCTATAAGCGGGTGACCTGGGATGTTACAGGACTGCTGGAAGGAATTGCCTCTGTATGGCCTGAAAAACTGTCAAAATAGACTCTGCAGTGGTGGAGTTGCTGCTGAGTGATCAATCTCTATCTTCATTTTTCTACAGGTGATTGTGTACCTGAAATAGCAACTGCATAGAGGATAATAATGTGAAAAATAAACTCTCTAACCATACCTTCACTCAGTGTTTACTCTGAGTTGCTCCTGAATTTGGGTCAGGACTCGAGCTATCAACCCATCCACCTCCATGGCTTCATTTTTGAAAGACCTGGCATTGCGTTCTTTCCAAAGAGAGTAGATTGCTAAGGAAAGGATAATGGGGAGGACAGTGGGAAATCTAAAGGTCGGGGATTGGTTCAGCCAAGAGGGAATGGAATGGAGAGTAAGATGTAGGGGGGAGGGGAAGATGGAAATAGGATAGACAACGTGCCCACACAGTTTTTGAGAAGGGGCAGGCAAAGAATAAATGGGCTAAGGTTTCATTGTCTTTGAGGCATAATGAACAATGATTAGGGGTTTGAAGGTAGGTAAGACAGTCTCTAGTTTGTAATTTGCCACAAAAGGCCAACCATAAGATAAAGGAGCACCTAGGACTATTTCTTTTGAACCAAACTAGGGAATGCCAAGGGAGTATTTATGTGGGGGGTCGTAGAAAGGTGTAGGCTGAAGAATTGGTCCACACAACCTGATTGGCTGACCCAACTAACCACTCTAAACAATCTTGTTGAGAAGTATTTGGTTGGTAGGGAATAGGGTCCAATGTACCCAGTGTCTCAGCTATGAGCTCTGGCCAGCTACACATGTGATTCCTGATCACCTCCAAAACCGTAGCTGCCATGGGTAGTGCAGAGCCATTAATGACCCTTGGAGTAGAGAAGTGTTGAAGAATTCCTCTCAGATGCCATGGATCCTGCCAAAAGTTAGTAGAAACTTCATTTCCTATCCTAAATCTAAATTGGTTCCCTAATTTGTCTCTCACTGATAAAAATTTCCTCCAACTCCACGAGCTACTGCTAGTCGGTTGGATACTCTAAAAATTTCATAGACTTTTAGTGACAAAACTTAGTGATAAAATAAAGTTTAACACTATTAATATATTAATAGTGACAATTTAGCTGTGAAAGATACTAAATTGCCACAATTACCAATTTATTAGTAACAAAACATATAAATCATTACAGATAATCCAAACAATAGTGTCAATCAATTGTCTTAGCACTAAAAAATATCATATTTTTTATAACAAAAATATTTAGTCACAATAAATTGTTACTAAATTATGAATGGTTAAGACCATAGTTGTAGTTTGGTTATTGTGACAATATAAAGTAGACACTAATTAATTGAATATTTATTGATAAAATTTTTTGATACAACAAGTAAAATATTATGTGACGATTAACAGTTTCATAACAAAAAGAACAAAATGTTAGTGACCAAACTATTTTGTGACACAAAAATATAAAATATTAGCTACGAACATATGTTTTGTCATAATTACAATTTATTCCCACCAAAATCATTTTGGAGCCAAATTGTACGGCTTTTAATGACGAAACTTAGTGATATATAAAAGAAAAATTGTCACTATTAATATATAAGTAGTGACAACTTAATGGTGAAAGATATTAACTTATTACAATTACTATTGTATTAGTAACAAAAAAAAATCATCACAATTAGTCCAAACAATATTGTCAATCTAATGTCTTGTTACAAAAAATATCGTATTTTTGACGAAATAATAGTTAGTCATAAAACAATTGTCACTAAATGTCTTAACTCTTGTAGTGTAACGTCATGAATCTTATCCTCCATTTGCTTTCCTCCATTTAGGTTTAATGCATGTTTTTTTTTCAAAAGTTAAGGGATTGTAACCTACAAAAAGACATAAGAAATTGAATTCATCATCTTTAAGTTTGTCCCTTTGTATGACAATATAGATATCTTGGATGCCACTTGTCTTCTTTGGTAGTGTAATAGACTATCAGTTTTAGGAGATGAGATTTCCAATTTTTCTTTGTCATCTAACTCTTTCTCTTCTTAAACTAGTCTTTATTAGTCATTGACTTTCTAATTTCAAATTTGTGCTTCATTAAATTCTACATCCCTTGACATCACAATTTTTGTGATAGGATTGTAGAGTTTGTAACTAGTTCTACTTTCTTAAAAGCTGAAAAAAAAGCACTTTTGACTCTTATCTTTAGGTTGTCCTTCCTTTAAAAAAGGAATTTTGCATAAGCAATTTCCTTTCTTTAAAAAAGAAATTTGCATGAGCAATACTTCAAAAAAATTCTTAAATGATCAACTCTAGGTTTTTGAAAACTCCAAACTTCCTAGGGTGTAACATTCCCAGTTCTTTTAGAAGGAAAATTGTTCAACAAGTACGTAGAAATAACAACTGTCTCTCCCTAAAATTCCTTGTGGACTTTTTTTTTCACATACATCTAACAAGTGTTATGCAATTTTTTTAATCTCCTTCCCTTAAATGACTTTCTTTACTACTTTTTGATGATATGAACTTCACATAGGTTCTTCTGCCCGTCAATCTTTGGTAAGCCTTTCCCCATTTTCTTCTTCTTTAAAAGCTTTAAGCTTCCAAGTTTAAGTGTCCACACCGAAAATGCCAAAGATCGTTGAGGCATTATCGATTGATTCTTGGAAACAGTTTGATTGATTCTTACAGAAGTTCCATGGAAACAACCTGTTATTCATTAACTTCGCTCAAGCAATCAGAGTATCATTCTTATCATGAACAAGCATATCCATATTTTTCATCTCCATATCATACCCCTTTCAAGCAATTGGCCCAAGCTCAAAATATTATTTTTCATGTCAGAAACATAATAAACAACTGTGATGAGCTTCTTCTCACCCCTTTAGACGTTAATAAGAGTTTTGCCTTTTCGTTGCACAGATCTTTGAGACAAATCCCCAAAAGTAACATTGCCATAGTATTACTCCTCAAGCTCTGTAAACAACTTTTTTCTTCTGCATATTAGATTTTATGCACTGGTATCTAAATACCATATCCTCCAAGAACTTGTTCCACATCCTTATCTATATCTACTGCCTTGACCTCTACTATGGCTATCTAATGACCATCAATTAAGTTATCATTGACTGAAATATGCCTTAAGTAGCCTTAAGTAGTATGATATATAACAATTACAATATAAGATAATATGAAGATCTCATGTCAAAATATTCCTTACACAATTATCATAATGAGATTTTTCATAGATATAGAAGTAAAGTTTCAAATATAATTCTCATATGAGGTCGTAAATTTGTGTTTTAATAAGCACCCAAATATTTATTTATCTTTATATTTTAGTCTATAAGATTGACTATTTCCTTCGTAACAAAGAAACATAACATATGCTGTCTTTTTAGGTTCTACTAATATCCAATATTCTTGATAAAATAATGACTAAAATTAATTTAGAGATGATACATAAATGTAATATATATCTTATGTTCTCATCATAATTTCATTTGTAATGTGCATTTAACCCATAAACTTTATCATGTATATTTAAATATGTATAAAATAAAAAAATTTCTTTAAAAAATTATATCACTAAATTACAACTAACTGGTTGGTCGAAGAGTATAAACCAATATTGCTTATATGATCTTCCTAAATGAATGCATATGTTAAACCTCTCTTATTGATGATCTTTCTAATTAAATGGATGCATATGTTAAACCTCTCTTTTTGTGTTATTGGTATATATATTCTATGAAATTTTTGATATCATGTTTAAAGATAGTTTTTGTTAGTATTTAACTATAATAAAATAGTAATCTTGGTTTAATTTACTAAACATAATTAACTGACTCCTCGAACGAGGGTCACGGTGACGTTGAGTTCCACCCATAAGGCCATGCTATAAGTAGTGGAATGATAGACAAGTGAACGAACAAACAATGTCAAACGGATGCACGAAAAAGAAAGTGTGATCTAAAAGCAGAACCTTCTTAGCCATCTCATAAAAGCATAAATACTCTAAGCTAGAGGGTAACGGGAGAGTAGGTCCCAACATTGTGGGAGTTAAGAATAACGTACTCCTCAAGTTGTTCAGCAACAGTCCAAATAGTACGTTGTAACATTGTGGAATGTCTGTATCTGTTCAAGTTGCACCAGCAACTGGAGAGCACAACGTATTGAGTAGATCACTCCAACAGCTGCTTCTTTTTTATATGCTTGCTCAGTCCAACCATACGTCCTATTTATCTAGTACATACTATTATTAAGCGAAAGAGGACATGTTTTGTTCATGGATATTGTGCATAAATTAAATTGTATTTTTACTCAAACTGAGAAGTAGAGCCACTAAAATTCGATGATTTCTAATAATTAGTTAGGTACACTTCTAAAAGAGTCTAGATCTTGCGGATACTTTGTCTAATTTTGTCCAAGTAAAAACCTCGTCATTTCTGCTTAAATTTTAAGCCATTATTTACTAATAATTGTCACGAGTGTGACACTCTGACTTGTGTGTGTGATCTTATGTCATGCTCGTAACTTTTTTATTTTCATTTTTATTTTTTTTAT
>JAOTAZ010000003.1:8472614-8489297 GCA_025629785.1 Erythroxylum oxycarpum
AAACAAAAATATTTACAATTATATTTGTTTTGCATTTATATAATTTAACATATATATCAAATTTAAGTGAAAAAAGCGAAATAAAACAGGGAACTTCATTCAATTTAATACTCACTAAAATCGCATTGATCCAAATTCTTGTTTAGTACAAAATTTTCATCACTAAGAGAAGCTTCATCATCACCATAAATGATATGTTAATATTTTCTATCTAAGATTATCTTCAAAATCACTCTTATTTAGCAAACTCAGTTCCTCAAAAACTTAATACACTAAAAGATCGACATGATCAAGACAAACTAGATATATCGAATTACTTATTCTGTTAAGAGTTTAAATAAATAATAAAATAAAATTATTAAAAATTACAAGAAATTATATACAACTTACTAATGATAATAATATACCTTTTATGAAGTTTAAAATTGTACCGAATAAAGACCAAATCATTCAAATTGTTTTTGTTTCAATCGATTCCTTTTTTTGGAATTGATAATTTTAAACGTGCTACAATTCCTTTTACACATTGTTGCGCTCACACATTAACTTAGAATTTGAATTGCAATTTTTTGTAATTTTGGAACACAACTTTTGAATTGGTCTCACCAAGTAACTGTAAGACAACAAAAGTAGCATTATAAATAAAATAAAGTGATAATTAATTTTCAATAAGCAACAGAAATGAAATAATATATATTTGGACTAAGTTTGTCCCTTTGACAAATAGCAATTGACATCTCGAAATCACTAAAAGCATCCTTATACTTTTCCATTTGTGATCTTAGGAGATCTTACATCTTTTCATTGGCATCAATTGTTGTAATAGTTAATAAGATTCTCCATTTAACTTCAACTTTTTATGTAAAAACTTGGTATGAAATAGACATTAAGATTCAAATGCCACAGTTGTAAATAATGAAGAATAAAGTTGTCTTTTCCATCTCCCATTGATAACTGCAAGTTAAGTTGTGTACAAAGAAGATCTATTTTTTTCTTATTGGCCTTGATTACTTCTTTTACTCTCTCAATGATATCATAAAAATAACACATTATTATATTTTCATCATTATTAGTAAGATAAAGTATCTTCATCACAGGCTCACAAACTCACATGACAAATTAACATTGAGACCAAAATTCATTATCTTAAGTATAATTATAAAATCTTCCAATTTATTATTAAACCTAGCATGCTAAGATGCAATTCACTTATCACTTATAAACATATATATCAACTCTTTCTTTATTAGAATAAAACACTAAAGTGATAAGAAATTAGTTGCAAATCTTATAATAGCAGGATGACACAAATTCCTATTCTTTGTGAAATATTTTCTTATTAAATTCCAAACCCATACACAATTATCGATAAATTTTGTCATCTTTTTTGCTTTATGTACAACCTCATTAATAATAGGAAAATATTTATCATCTCCTATATTTTCCAATAGTAGGTCAATGAAATAGACAACACACGAAGTCTAACAAAAATAATTATACTTACTTTGCAATCTTCTACCAACTACTTTATAGGCATAATTATTATCAGTAATATGCTAAACAATATTTTCTGGACCAACTTCATCAAATATCTTAAATAGAATATCAATATTCCTAACAAGGCTATGCGCATTAATAAACTTCAAAAATATTATCTTTTTTGCAGAATAAACCAAAAAATTAATAATAAGTCTCTATCCTTTATTTGTACAACCATCACATATGATTTAATAAATAAAAATAGTCCAAGTCACTATTCTTTCACCCAAATAACTTTTTATTTCCTAAATAGAGCTATTCAAAAGTTTACATTTGTAGTCAACGACTGAATGAACTTTGTATCATGAACCGTAAGAGACAATAACATCTATCATAGGTTGATAATAACAAAATTGAGCAGCATTAAATGCTATACCTGAATCATACCATCACATAGTCATTGTCATATCTACATTATGAGTCACTTTTTCAAATTTTAAGGCAATACAAATTGAAGGCTAAGATCTAGGAGCTATTTGTGGTGAAAAAAATTAGACATCAATCTTCTTCTTTTCCTAATATCATATGCAATATTCCCTTTTTGTAGGGTAGGAATACTACTACTTTCAATATTCTCACTATCATTCCGACCATCAATAAAAGAACTTCTACTATTAATTTCGTAATTCAATTTTTGTCTTCTATCTTTCTTATGTTGGTACTCTTCAAGTAAAGTCTTTATTTGTTATTTCATATTGTGACTTGCTTTTTTAGAAGGCTCCACATGATTTTTGACCCCAACTAAGTGTTTCTTTAATTTAGTGACTCCTCAACCTTTTAAATGCTAGTTACAAAATAAACAAATAACATGGTTCTTTATTTTGAGAACTAAATTAGCACGAGCTCATGTTAGATCATTAAATCTTCCTGAAGTGGATAAATTATTAAGAGTATTTGAACTTCGTTTCATTTATCTGTAAAAATAAATGAAGACATATATCAAAATTAACTTAATAATTTTATATCAAAATAAACTTATATAAGAAAAAGAAGAAATAAATCAATAATAATTTCTCAAAAACTCGTTTTTTTTAAAACCCAAATATCAAATGTATGCATTGATTGCTACACTTACACAATTATAACTCATTTTGTTTGGCTACATAATTTAAACATAAGATTACAACTATAAACTAATTTGTGTAATTATATAATTAAAAAAGAAACTCACAACTATAACATATTTTGTATGATTATATAATTTAATTATAAAGTCACAAGTAATAACTATAACTTATTTTATGATATTACATAATTCAATTATAAACTCACATTTATAATTTGATTTGTGTAATTACATAATTTAACCATAAAGGCTTAACAATAATTTATTGATAACCATAAAATCTTAACTATAATTTATTTTATATGATTATTGATTAGTTGATTAAATAATCTAATTATGGACATAAACTCATAACTATAATTCAATTTGTGTAATTGTTAATCATATAATTCAACCACAAATTAATTCAATTTGTGTAATTGTTAATCATATAATTCAACCACAAATTAACTAATCTATTTTGATGATTACAAAATTTAATTTATAACATATATCTCAATTTATAATAAATACTAAATTTTTATTCAGACTACAACGTATGTAAATCTCAAATTGATCTCAAAATCATAAAATTTCGCTCCTCCCTTTCTCAGACCCTTTCACTCTCTGACTTTCTCTTATTTTTGAACTTTTTACAATGTTCGGCTCTCAAGCTTCGGCTCCGGCGTTCGGCACACCGTCTTCTTCGCCGGCGTTTGGCACTCCTTCAACTTCGATATTCGGTGCTCCGTCGTCGACTACGGCATTCGGTGCTCCTTCAGCAACTCCGGCGTTCGGTACTCCCTCTTCGACTCCGGCGTTCGGTACTCCCTCTTCGACTCCAGCGTTCGGTACTCCGTCATCGACTCCGGCTTTCGGAACTCCGTCTACGCCGTCCTTTGCTACCGGTTTTGGCTCTTCTCTGTTCTCTACGCCGTTCTCCTCTCAAACTCAACAACAACAACAGCAACAACCGACTTCACTTTTTCAGCAACCTTCTACAGGTTTCGGATTTCAAACTCCGTTTGCTCAGCCACAACCTTCGCCATTTGCCAATGTTCAGTTAACCACTCAGATGGCGCCGGTGGCTCCACTTCCGTTCTCTCTTGCTGATCGAGATATTCAGGTTGATTTTGCTTTTCAAAACCCTAACCTGGCAATTGTAACGGAAACTGCTTTCTGATTTGGATTATGTTGTGACTTGATTATAGGCGATTCTTGATGCTTACAAGGAAGAGCCTGGAAATATTAAGTATGCATTTAAGGTCCGTTTCTCTTTGTTTCACATTTTCTGCTAGTATTTGGCTGCTGCGATAACTGAAGAAGAAGAAGAAACGCACAAAAATGGTCGTTATCTGGATTTAATTTACTTATTCTTGACCATATGATATTTAGAAGTACATGTTTCAGTTTTGCACATTATTCACCTGCTTCTGCTGAGTAACTAAGCAGTCTAGTTTTGAAATTTTACATGTATTCCTGGTAATGTTGTTGCAGCATCTGTTGTTTAGTGTGACAGATCCACAATATAGAGCGAAGCCTGCTGGCGTCTCAGATGTGAGTTTATCACCCAGTCTTTTGATGCTTCTATCACCATATTTGAGTTTTCCATTTTAGGGATGGACTCTTATCTTCTCCAGTGTCATTGGCTTACTTCGTATTAATCTTTATTTCCAGATAATGTGGGCAGAGGCTATGACAAAGCTTGAGGGCATGGATAGTGCAGACAGAGAGCGTCTATGGCCTCAGCTTGTTCAAGGTTTCAAAGATCTTTCACACCGCCTGAAGGTTTTCGATCAACTTATCCTGTAGACGCTATGAAGATGAACTAATTGCTAATAAACTAGGATACTTGCAAGGAAATGGGACTATAGGAGGCAGATTTACGTGTTGACAAGGGAACATTCATTATTTCTTAAAACTTAATTGGAAATATTGGACTGCAAATAATAAGGATGCCTCAAGTATAAAAGATAAGTTCAATTTTGAAAGTGGCTTTTTATTCAATTTAGTCAAGGTTTTGGGTGTAGCAGCAGGAGTTTTGTGGTAAAGTTTTATTGACATAAATGTACTGGTGAAGTGTCATCGGGAAGGTGAAGGGAGGGAAAAAATAGTGAACAACTGTAAGGCATGAAATTACTCAATGTCTGCTTAAATAGAAGCATTTTCCCTCAAATTTGCATGATTTTGTGTTAAGTAAATGAAATAAAGTAAGTCTTCAGCTCTTTGGCTCTCTCATGTCAACATAGCTTTGTTGTGGTGCTATTGATGACTGAACTTCTTGGCATTGCAATGCTGAATTGATGTAGCTCCAAGATGAAGTGATAGTTGCAGATGCTGATAGGCTGCAAATGACACAACGCAATGTCAGAATGGTATTCCTACATATCCATCCTCGTGCATCGGTTTCTTCTCCTTTTAGATAATCAAGTTGCATATTCTGAATGTGGATTATTTTGGCAGCTTCAGAGGCATTTTCAAGCTGAAACTCTTCCATGGATTGAGAGGATGAGACAAAAGGAGCAAAGTCTTCAGAGGCGTCTTTTGCGGGTGGGAACAATTTTGTAGTTTCTGCTAAGTAAATTGATAGAGCTGAGTAGGATGATTGCATACTTTAGCATGTGTGACCTGGCTGCTGCAATTTTTTGGATGTTAAACAGATGAACCGTGGTTGGAAATAGTTGAGTCTTTGACAGTTTCTCAATGTCTTTTCCTTCGAGGGAGGCTTTTTTTGTTGTGGCTTCTAACTTTTCTAACTGTTTCCGGAAAGTGGACTTAATTTTGATCTTAGTTTTCAGACTTCAATTACCTTTGGATTTGGATATGCAAAGATACCAAAAAAAAAAAAAGATTCTGATGTCTAAAATTCTTGATCTGCAAATTGAAAATTTTATCTTTCAAGTGGCAATTGGAATGAAGTAATGGATATGGAAGAGTGCCTTTTCAGTAATGATTTGCTTAGGTATGTTGTTCCCATAGGTTGAATTACCTCAGCTACCTTTGATACTATCTGAGAGATATCTTAATCTTCTTTGCTTGTGTGCCATTCAGCAAATATGTTCATTGGATTATATCAAATGTTCTCGTGTAAGTAGAATTGCCATGGGTGAAGTCATGAGAGGAACTTAAAGCTTTTGTCCGTTGTTGCTTTCAAGGTCATGAGAATAATGGAGGCATTAGAGGGTAAGGGTTGCAGACTACCCTTGGTGAAAGGTGAAGCTGATCTCGCTGAGAAGCTAGCTGTCACAACCAGACAGGTATTCATTTCTTCAATTTCACGTACTCTTTAGCTTTCTGTGGTCTAATCCTACCGTTGGGAGATGGTATTGAGTATATTGACAAGTAGATGCAACTTCAGCTAAGAGGGTCTGGGGCAGAGCTGTCTAGAAGGGTACAAAACCTGTTGAGCATATCTAGAGTCCAAGCAAATTCTATTGGTGCCGGTGTTCCTGTTTACCTCCCGGGTTCAACTAAAATACATGAACAGAGTCTTGCTGACATGCAAGAGGTAAGGATCAGTTCTGACATTATGTGGGGCTGTTGTTTTGTTGTTAGCTCTTGGATAAATGATTGTATGTTCTTTGTTATGTCGACATTTCTGTGGAAAGGTAACAAATGAATCACAATGATGAGCAGGTTTTGCAACAGCAGACAGAAGCTATCGCCAAACTTGCGAATGTGTTAAAGCGAGATATTCGTAATATGGAAATTATAATGGCTGAGGACACAGAGATGTCGGAAGATGCGCGCTAGAATAAGAATACTGGAGAATGTGTTGCAATTGTTGTTGATGATTCTTTTTGAAAAGATTGTGACTTGTGCAATGGGGAACAGATTTAGAATGGTGACTAATGCCCAACCCCTCTGCATGAAATTTTTACCTAACTAATAACTCGAAATTCTTAGGCCACCTGTACGCACATTCTCACTATGTTAATGCAAAAATCTAGTTAAATTAATACTGAAATCTATCTACTTTGGCACGCCTATGTAAAATGAAGTTTTAAAGACTTTGTATGGAACATTCTGCAAGGACGCTCTGGTGCCAGAATGGATAAATTTTCAAACTTTTATGTAAGATTCCTTTTTAAATTCCAATTTTGGACCCTTCTGTAAATCATGGTTAACATTTCGGCTTACCCAAAATTTTTGTAGAACAATCAAGAATGGCCCCATAACGTTTAATTTATTATATTATCAAATCATATTTCTACAGCTATGGTCAGAATTCCTCAAAAATTCGTACATCAGCATACAAAGACTCGTAGTAGGTGAAAAGCTCGTCTTCACAAGTCAACAGTAAGATTCAGACATAATTAGTATGACAAGTGCTGTCCAACCAGTGAATACCCTTGCGCCTTTTCCTTTACCCTTCTTCTGATCGTATTGTTCCCACATGTATCCAGTCTGATAATAATTGTTGACCACGTTTCTGTAACAATGCATACGGGGCAATTTCTAATCAACAGAGGAATACAAACAAAATTCCCAGATAGCTGAAACTAAGGATAGAGAGGTAAAACCTTATCAAATTACTCCTCAAGTCCGTGTATATCACCTTGGCCCTATCTTTATATGGCCCATCCACTGAAACAAATTAATTAGAAAACAAATTACACATTTCTTCCCTTTATCTGTAAACTTGAGTGAAGGCAAATGTGTAGGATACCTTTTGAGTAGTGGTAAACTGCAGAAATGATCAAGTAATTCAAGTTCATCCAGATAGGACCTCTCCAATAGGGCGGGTCATGCTCCGTGTTGCGTTTCATGTACAAAGAACTGCAGCCCATGCAGACTTATTCATATGATAAATCTATAATGCAGTGCTAGATGCTAACACAAGAAGGTAACCTATCATCACCTGGTTTTGGCAAGTGAACGCAATCCATAGTCAGTCCATAAAATGCTCCTGTTAGAGATGAAGTCAAGTTGTTTGTCCAGAATCCATGAGTCCTACACGAATTTGTAAACAGTTAGAAACCGATGATCTCCCTCCTTAAAATGGAGACAAGCATAGTAATGTAGGCACTATATGGCAAATATTCTTGGCAGAAAAGCCCAGGCATGGTTCGGACTTGGGCCAGACTCGGTCTCTTGCCCAGCCCAGTCTACTTCCATTCCTATATTGAAAAATGCATCGTAGACATACAGCAGTTGTAGAAACAAAGTTACAAAAGACAATCCATCAAACTAAAGTTTATCTTAAAAAATATATGCAACTTACCGATGGAATGATCTTTGCTATGAAGGGAAAAAGACTGGCATAACCAATATGAGGAACAAATCTTAACTCTGGTCTTTCTAACACCTCCCGTAACATTTCTCGGGTTGCATACTGGCCTCCTGTATGCGTTTCTTTCCAACTTAAACGTACCTGATAGTTCAAACCAATATTCAGCACAAGAGAGAAGATTTCAGTCACAAGGTCTTCGTTGCTCACAAGGAAGTTATGCTTTCTGTAGGTGAACCCCATTTATCAAGAAATGGTTGGACATTCTAGACATTAAACAGACAACTTTAAACTCTGCTTAAGATAGTAACAGGATATTAAATAAATCTTAGTTCAGGAGCTTACTATCCATGCTATACCTTATGTGCATCAATACAGATAAGAAAATATTAATAGAGCGCAAATAAAAGGTTCAATCTAGTGTAATAAGATCAATAACACAAGTAATGCATATGGTTAGAAAATCAACTGAAGCTATATTAAAACAGCAAATAGATGCCATATAATCCTAATATCCAATTAATTCAAGGGTTTAAACTTGAAGCAGAGAGGCAAAGAAGTACAGGCTTACCTTTTCTGTGTGGTTGCCAAAATCAAAATAAGCTCCATATACAGGATCAAGATGCATCTAGTAAAATTTGAGGTGTGTGTCAGAAATGGACAATCATAAGCAAAGTAATAATTGTTCGATTTAATACAAGAGACTCATCAATGTGGTACTTTTAACTATATGTTGCACCAATAAAATAACATTAAGGATATACAAAAAATGAGAAGCAATTTGATACAAAATGCTTAAGACTGAATAACCTGATTTAGGATTTCAAAGTCTGCGAGTATCTTAGCTGTCAAACCATAATCCTGCATCAATGAGGATTGTTAAGGATCATCAAGCAAAAATTGATTCTACATAAGATACCTGGATTCTTTTAATACCTTCTCAAATTTACTTTCTTCCATTACCAACCGTGATATTGAATGCATGCAATTTGCAGCAAGAAGCATCCAGCACCTAAGATCAACATGCCTCTCTTCCTCATTTGGATGTGAAGCACGTGGATAGTCATCCAGCCCTGAAGAGAGTGTCTAGCAATGAAAGAAAACATGCAGGATGCAGGTGTCATTGAGGTTTCTTCATTGAAGGAAAGCAAATTTAGAAAATCTTAACGAGTAATAATGAAGATACGACCATGGCCATCAATTGCCTGGAATTAGTTGCAAATACTTCGAAAACAAAAACTTGTCAAAACAAAAATAGTTAGAGCTTGTTGCAATGAAAATAAAAAACAAAAATGGATGCAGAAAAAACCTTAGGATTTAGTTCACGAGTTGTCATATTGTCTCTCCCATGCCAGAAATAGGCGCTCATCTCCTTTCCTAGTTCATGGAAATGATAATGAGAAATAAGACAAGGCAGCAGCCTAGCAAGCCTCCACAAATGCATCATTTTGGAAAGGGATACATTAGAGGATATACCAGTTGTGGTTAACACATATCCATGTTCAACTTCTAGCGATCATGAAAATTTACATGAGCATCACATGGCTTGAATCTCTCCTGGAACTATATTTTCTGAAAGTAGAGAAATGCGCAAACAGTAGAATACCTGACTGTGTAGTATTAAACCATTGGAACCAAGCTTGAAGACGAACAAAAGCCTTATCTAGGAAGGAAATGATATCATTTCTTTCAGAAGGAGTGAACTTGTTTTTCTCTACTCCATCGATTAAATCTGGAAGAGTAGGAGTGTCGTATCATATGCCTGATGAGTATTTTACTCTTTTGCTTCATATGGAAGCTATGTTACAAAGAACTAGCAGTGATTGGTTTATCCATTAGAAACGTAATAGTGAATAGTGAATCGATTCAAATATTGCTAGCAATTAGATGTAGGATACTTAGGAGCACCACAACCCAGAAGATATAAAGAATGAGGTTACTCTATGGGTAGTTTTGGACATAGGATTACAACAGTTCATGCATTATAACAAAGCTTTTGTTGCTCCTTTAGATTCATAATCCTAGTCTTCAGAAATAACAAAGGTATATTTTGGGTCAGTTTAGAATTCATTATGTCTCCTGCGAGACTTTTGGTTCATTTGATATCATAAATTTCCAAAACCATTGAACTTTTCAAAATTCGATCCCAAAATAAAATGATCAATAAAATAAGTGATAGTAAATTATACCACGGATAGCCAAAAACAACGTCGGGGGATTCCCATTAGTTGGATGTTGTAGAACAAATTCCTCTGGAACCTTACTGCAGTTACATCAGCAAGGTGTTTATGACAAACATATAACCAAAGGCAATTTTAATTATGAAAAAAGACAGACGTATTCTTGTACAACCTTACAGCTTCAGCACCTAAAATTTGCTCTCGTGGAATCCAACCCTCAATGTTCATCAAATCTAACCAATGCCCAATGATGTCCAGACATATGTTGATGTCCCAACGCCTGCTCATAGATGCCCCAACAATATCAGTTAGCCAGGTAACTTGCAGTTATCAACAATCAAATATTGAAATTTCAAATACCATCCCAAAATGAATTAGTAAAGAAGACATAGCAGAAAAAAGCAAATGGAAAAAAAATGCAGGGAAACCAACCAAATCAAGAGTTGATGAAAACCTTCATCCCACAGAAACCCCCTAGGAAAGAATGGTCGACTTGGAACAGCTGTGTAAAGCTCAGCTGGCCAATAAGCAAGAAAATTGTTGTGAACTTTCTGCTGCAAGGAAACAAGATACACTGCATGACTTGTCATATGAACAGATTGAAAAGAGGATTGTTCTTAAAGCTTCACTAATACGAGAGCAAACAACACAGTTTACCATGATAACCCTTAAGATGCTGATAAATTAACATTGGAGCAATAGTTCATGGCAATCAATGAGTCATAATGAAGAAAGACCTAATGTCAGATAGTTTTCTGAGAAAATTCTACAGTAGCTGATTGACATCTAGTCACTTCGCTTGGTACAAATGTTTAATCACTTACAAAAGACCACAAATTTTGCCAGAAACAGAAAACATAAAACATAAGCATACAACTCACATTGATCTTCATAGGATATGAAATTTTTGATTGACCATAGAAGTATCCGATGCCTCCCAACATGTTTGCAATAGCAACTTTACCAACAGTAATTGCCTCAGTTTCAACCTGAACAAATCGTAATGCATAAGTAGAATTACTACTATACAAGAAATCTAAAATTGAGATATTTGGTAATTGCCAAGATTTGATTTGGAAGAAGTATACCTTGCACTGTATTACTCTGTGCCTTAAACATATAGAAAGAGGCTAATTTCTTTCATCTTACTAAGCTCCACACAACGATCATGACCTTTGATAGAAATCCATTTTATGGATCTTATGAAGAGCAAGATAAACAACACAACCTTTAAATCCTATAAAGAATTCATGCATCTATTTTCTCCGGAAAAGTAGGTTAAGTAAAATCACAAATAATGTTTCCTATAAAGAATTCATATATCTATTATCTCCGGAAAAGTAGGTTAAGTAAAATCACAAATACTGTTTCTCGCTAGACTATCATCAGTACGCAGCCACCACATAATATTACCATATACCATCAAACAATTCATTTAGATTTGAAATGATATAATTGAAAATTACATCTGATTTATGGTATCTATGCGTCACCATAAAAAAGACATCAAGAAGTGGCAAACCACTTTCAACCATGAGATGATTGCCCACTTCACCACATAAGGAGATAATAGATGCATGCATAGTCTCCTCAAAGCATTCTCGAAACTTCAATCAATATTAATACATAGTCTCCTCAAAGCATTCTCGAAACTTCAATCAATTTCCCTTAGACGTGCTTTCAAAGATAAATACCTTGTCAGTGATGTTAAAGCACTTCTGAAATTTGGCATCAAACTCCATTTGCTTTACTTGCAGTTGAGTTCTTAAAGAGGTTCCTGATGTTACAAATTAGGAAAGATCATGAATGCACAACTAGTTATAGGCAGCCGATCTACGGAGCACTCTATCAAGTTACAAGTTTATGGAAATTTTAAAAAATTTATCTACAGATTAGTCAATAAAAAGTAGTATGCCATAAGAATCTTCTAGCATCTTCTGAAAACTAAGGGTGCAATACATCATGTTACTCAGGAAGATATCAGTTTTTTTTGCAAAAGATCTGATTAAATTGTTGATTCACATTACAAGCAAATAAAACAGTCATACTGAAATCATATATAGTGATAGTTCATCCTATTTTTAGAACAAGAGGCTTCCCTACTTCTCCACATTGTAAGGGAACATTTTGCCCTATTGCACATGAGTTCAGAATTCAATTAATAATGAGACTAGGCAGATAAATTCTTACAAAGAACATAAAATAAACCTGTTAGGTTGACTACACGTTCTTCTATCCTTGGATTTTCCTTTTCAGTTCCAGATACAAAAGCAATATCTATCTTGAACGGAATTCCTGCAAAAATCTGATAACCCAACAATCACACAGACCTAAAGGGGAACGTAGGCGAACAATGTGATGCTAAATAATTGTGAAACTCACTTATAGATGTGAAAAGAGAATCTACCTGAAATACTAGAATGTTAGGAAAATCTTCGAGTGAGTCAGACAGCTTAATTTCACCATATCTTCTTGCCTAATAAAAGCAGATGCAAATAAAGAACTAAGGGAAAGATTACAAATAAATAATCAAAAACATCATCTAGTTGCATGATGTCATTTAAGACGAAATATCAAAATGGACATACTTGGGCACCAAGATCATGCAGGACAAGATCTGATAAATTGTGAATATGAGGTGTCCGGAAACCAGAATAGTGGACCTCCAAGGCATCCTGAAATGCAGGTAACTTACCTATCAGCACTTCAAGATATGAAGGGAGGATGTTTCAAAAGTCTGTGGGTAACAATTATTGATAATAAGAGCAAGGACTTTTCATGAGTTTACAGACTATTTGAGATAACATTCTCCCTTCACCATCTGTCTCCCTCCATAGACCAAGACAATTGTCCTTATTCTTGTTTCTATTGCTTTAAGATAAGTCTAAACAATTTTTGGGCAGTTGTAAGGCCATGATCTGGATGGATATAATCCAGGCTTTCAATAGTAAAACCAATGACGATTGCTTAACCCACAAATCACAAGTCTCATCATTATGAAAATCATGATGTCAAAAAATCAGTGCATTAAAATTTTGATTAACCTCAGTCCCACTACATTCATAGCCGATTGGATCAAACTTCAGGAAATTGACCATGGCACTTCATTGCTGCATTACCTTTGATACCAAATGTAGCTGCCAACCTCCAACATCTGTTCGTGAACCTGATGCCAAAAGAGAGCTTTGACGGATATCTAAGATATTACCTTCCAAACTTAGAGCACTTCCATCTTCATCAGCCAAATAGAAAAACAGATGACCATTTCTCAACATCTCATTTGATCTGGAAAAGTGATAACCAAAAAGGCCTCCTACAGTTGAGCATAAAAGATGGGCAAACGATTTAAGTGAGAGGAATTTAATTCAGAAAACCATCAAATTACTTACTTCTGGGTCTGCATATCGATTTGAACTGCCCAATCTCCTCCATATCCACTATATTCACTCTTAGATTTCAAGAAATATGTCTCAAGCGTCAAATCTTGATCAACCAACACCTGTTTTCCATAATCGCGACCATTATGCTCTGTCCAACTATACGTAGTAAGCTCATCTGAATCCTGGCACACATGACGCATTGCGTATCTTCCATCCTTCACACCAAGCCACATTAAACCAGCAACCAATGACCGCGGAGTCCTAATAATCAAACAAGTCATTTACCACCAAAAACACAGCGCAAAAAGAAAATCCACAGTAGTAAGATAAAATGAACACCTAGCACGAACTCCTAAATACACTTGAGGACGATATGTTCCCCAATACAAGCTCTCTCTGTGTTCTCCTTGAAACTGTAACCGCCACCAAAGACAAGCACATGCATCTTCATATCAAAATTTTGAAAGCAAAAGCAATAATCCAATAATAATAACAATAAAAAGAAAATAAATATGATCGTTAAACTGAGAATCGTTACCTGAGGAAGCTTCGCTAGTTTAGGAGCAGGAAATGGAGTTATAACCCCAGGTCTTGTCGATTCTTCGAGAGGTTTAACTAAGCGTTGAATCAAGAAGAAGATAATGACGAACGCGGTAGCGCTAATACCGATCAATATTCTGAGATCGACGTCGAAAATTCTAATGGCGCCGTGATGCTTACTCCTATCTCTACGCAGTTTCAGATTAGGTTTATCTCGCCCGATAGAGGCGTCGCTGCCGTCATCCTCGCCGTGAGTGGAGGACTTGATCCGGCTTCGTGCAGGTCTCCGGCTACTTCCGGTCATTTTCCCGTCACTGAAACATTAATTAGGTAAACAAAAGGAAATGAGAGAACGACTGAGATAAAACTACCGGATGGAAACGAAGAAATGAGAGTCTAATGAGAACAAACTGAAGGAGACTCAGACACTTGACTGATGATTGACGATTGAGGATGAATGAGGATCTAAATAGGTGGCGCTAAACTGGACTCGAGACGTTTCAAAGGCCTAGCAAGTTGAGACGGATTTTGAAAGCAGCCCATAAAATGAAGACATATTGATTGGCCCAAATTTAGGTTAGTTTGGACTTAAAAGATATTCTTCGTAGGCCCTCTTATCTCTTCGTTCTTCGAGCTCGGGTTATAGAGGAAGGAAAAGAAGAAGTAGAAAAGAAGGTATTAGCAACAACAGGGCTTATTACGGACAGTTTATTATATCAATCTATTACGCACCTTTGTATCTAGCATTTGGTACCCTAAACAATAATCGTCCTAGCTCTATCGTATTTTTTGTTTTATTTCTTTCAGAACAATCACAAATTTTTTTTTGATTATGGATCTATTACCAGAAATTCAATCCATAATCTTAGCATTCAATGTGTATTACTGAATAATCTCATTTTTCAATTATTCAATCATTTCATTTTACCAAGTTCCATATTAGTCAGATTAATCAACATTTATATATTTCGATGCAACAACAAGATGTTATTTGTAACAAGTAATTTTGTTGATTAGTTAACTGGTCACATTTTATTCATGAAATGGGTTAGATTGATATTAGTTTGGATATGACAAAATAATTATAGTAGATCTAATGTAATTATTTGATCGAATAAGTATCTTGTGTCATAATTGAGAAATTATATGACTCAAATATCTGTGTCTACTCTTTACTATCACCCATTTTTACTAAAAAGATGCAAGAAACCTCATAAACGTAAGAAATAGAGGAAGAAACTGATGTAGAAATATAAACAACTTACGGAATGAAGGGGACTTGTGCGGGCCCTGTCAATTCCTTTGAGTTTCATTATTGTGAATGTACTCCTCAGGTGAGATACTTAACGCATTAGCTACCACATTGCATGGGTCGATATGCACAGCACCCAATATCCATCATTTACGATTAGAACTACTGGGGATCTACTCTCATTTTCTTAGTGTTAATGTCAGCCCAGCAGAATGCTTTTTTCGTCAGTGTTCTTTCCGATCTCTAGGCATTCACCACTAAGACATCTTGAAAGTGAATTGTATTTCATGAATATGATATCTATCTAGTGATATATGACAAAGGTAGAGTCTTGTTGTAACATCCCAGATCACCCGCTTACAGATATTGTCTGCTTTGGGCCTTGACCCAGCCAAGCCTTCACGGTTTTGCTTTTTCTAAGGCCTTCTTAGGAGGTCACCCATTCCAGAACTACTCTCACCCGAGCACGTTTAACCTCGTAGTTCTGATGGAATCCGGTCCATTAGGCCATGAAAAAAGAGTATGTGAGGAAGAGGTATCCATACCCTTATAAGGCGTACTTCGTTCCCCTCTCCAACCGATGTAGGATCTTACACTTGTAGTCTTTCTATTGATTGGTCATGTCATATAGGCCTAAGTTGAGCATCAAATTGCTTCGATTTGAATTATCCGCTCTTTTGATTTTGGAAAAAATCCCTTTATCATTATACTCTTTCTTCTATACATTTATCTTCCCCGCACAGTCTACATAATGGAGAATAACTAATAGTTGTGATTCACTAAAAAAAAAGGAGAACCCGCTCATGGAAAAAGATTTTTCGCATCACGCACTAATATATTTTAACACCTAATTAGATTGAGAAATCAATCAAATTCAAACTAAGAATGAACGTAAGGTCGTAGCTTGTTTGTTTCCTTATAATTGGAGCTGTAGGGCTCTATCCATTTATTCCACTCGACCCAAGCTTAAATTTATTTTTTAATGTTACACACTAAGAATGAAATATTCTCATAAATCTCGATTGATAAGACATGCTGTTTTTTCCATTCATTCCTTTCAGGATCAATCATGGTCATACAAACTATACCAATAGTATGGACGAATCCCTTTATTTAAAAAAATACGTAAAAGATGTTAGTCGCATTGCTATCAACCACAACTCATTGAAGCAATGAAAATTACCTTATTTATTTGTATTTGCTTTGATGAGAAATGAAAAACAAAAATATTTATAAAGATCTACTTACCTTAGAAATAAAATTTGATTAGTTGTCACCCTTTTATAGAAAAGGGAGAGATGAATTGATATCTTTTTTTATTGGATTATTGGATTTGGATTCATTAAGATTGAGGAGGCTCGAACTCGCAATTTTCACCTTGACAGGGCGATGCTCTGTCCAATTGAACTACAATCCTAAGGAAATGATATAGAGTATACATAATTTATATTCTTATTGAATGAAATTTTAGCACTTGCATTAATTATTAATTATCTCAAATTTTAAGTAATGATTAA
>JAOTAZ010000003.1:8516736-8528803 GCA_025629785.1 Erythroxylum oxycarpum
GAAAACCCCAAAGCAAACACTACTTTTTGCAATTATTCCATTCCTTCATTCCCAAACCCTCAAACCAAACGCCCCCTTAATGTTATAATTTATCTTTCCAGCTCAACCTTCTACATTTACATGTACATTGTAAGTCATTCCAACAACATCCTCTGCTTTTGTATTCATCGTTTTCAACTAGACTATGCTCTTGCTTACATTCAATCCAAATTTGACAAATTAATTTATCCATAATGAGCATTTTAAAGGTGTCTTTTTTTCAAACACCTCCTAGTGTGTTTTCATACGTTATTATTTTTAGGACACATGATTATATTGTAACACATAGCACAGGCCTTATTACTGTCCCAGGATCAAACATGAAAGGGTAAAAACGAAGGAATTGCGAAATACCTGATTTCGGATCCATTCCGATCTTCCGAAGCAGTTTTCAATCTCCAAACGAACTCCGATTATCCTGGGCCTGTTGGGAAAGTTGCTCATCGTCGTCGGTCTATGCCTTTCTACAGTTTGCTCAATCACAAGCTCTCTTAACGAGTCAGAGAACTTTATGCTCGTGAATTACTGAGTAACTGCAGGAGACCTAAATCTTTATATAGCTTTTATATCGGGCTTCTCCATCACAAGACCGATATGGACCGGGTTCATACTGAAAGGGATCCATTTTCCTCCCGGACTTCGACCCACTTAGTTAGATCATTTATTGGGCCACTTTATTACCCTCATCTGGATTGAATTACGTAACTTAACCGGTAATTTGATTGAAAATCAAAATTGCAATTAATAACTGTTCATTTACAAGAAGAAGGACAAAAATGCCCCTAACCTTAAAGGCAAAAATGTCCAACATATATGAGACAACAGGCAATGATATGAAAGATGACAACTACAAACAGTGAAAGGTCTAATATAGTTTAGATATCTTATATACACTTTGTAAACAATAAATATATATAAATAAGCCATCGACTAATACAATTGCTATAATCAAATTAATTATCAACCAATAACTATCATGGTAAATTATGGTAATTTTTACCATATGAATCCACCTCAGAGTAATTCTCGTCTTTGCAAAATTTATATATTGCACTGTCACTTAGTAAATAAAATTGTACATAGATTATAAAGTCAAATACGTGATAGCTTCTTGAAATTATTCAAATCCCTGCTAGAACGTCTTATTACAAACAACAATACTGAGTAAAAATTTCGCTAAAATGGAGAGTTTGAGGAGGTCAATAACATGTTATCAACATACCTAAATTTTATTGGTGGACAGATAACAAAATCTCATCTTGTTAATAAATTTATCTAAATGCATACAAGGCACTTGCAACTGCTAACTCTGGGCAATATTGTGAGATTTTCTTAAAATTAAACACAAAACATAAGAACTAAAAGCTACTCAAGAAGCATTCATTTAGAAATTGTGGTTCATATGACATATTGAAAAACTCAAAACAATCCACCTACCTCACTATAAGAAAATTAGTAATTAGCGATGGAAAATAACTGACGGAAATGAAACCGTAATAAATTACCGACATAAAATCATGCTCTGTCGGTTAAATTGTAAAAAATTTCATTTTGCAAAGGAAAAAAATATCCATCGGTAAATATGGAGGGAAATCTTCTCAACGAATTTTCCAACGGAATATAGCGACGATAGAAAATTATCGTGGGTAAAAAAAGGTGGTAATGTTTGGCGGAATAAATAAGTTTGGGATTTATCGACGAAAATTATTCTGCCGGTAAATTCCATTAGTAAATTTTAGAGTAAACGTCATTGTTTGCTTCGATTTCAATGTTCGTCTCTGTCGTCATCATCCCACCGTGTGTCCTCACAGCCCCACCATCCTCAACGTCCTAGCGTCATCATCTTTGTCACTGCCAAAGCCCCCTCCTCTGTCTCTCGCGCTACCGCGTCCTCGCCACTATCCTTGTCGCATCTGCTTAAGTATGGAATCCATTGGACCTTCTCTTCTTAGCATACACTACAATGTGTGAGGATTCAACTAATGCTTGAACTTTAATAGATGATGTCATATAATTTATCTGGAGATCCATTGTGAATGTTGTGTTTGGATATTATGACTGACCAAATGCTTGATAACCCTTTAGCAAGTTTAAAACAGTGAAGCAAACAAAGAGAATCTTTGCTCTCAGAAGGCAATGTGTTATAGACAATGAAGTACATAATTTTCAAATAGGCCCACTTTATCAAAGAAGTAAAGTACCCTACCTTGCTAGCTAACATGGTGCTCGTGAAGAAACCAAGTGGAAAATAGTTAATGTGTTGATTTTGTATATCTAGATAGGGTGTCATTGACACTTTGGATGTATAAAAATGGGATTGAAAATTGAATAAATATTGAACGGAGTATTCGTCATACCTTATTGAGAAAAGACAAAACAAACACAAAGAAAAGGACTTAAAGAGGCCCTAAACCAAAGAAATAGAACAAAGGTCAATTTGTAAAAAAAAATATCTTAAACACACAATTTTACATGCCTAAAAGGTTAGTTAGGTCTAAAAGAGTTTTGCAAATTTAGAGAGATTAAATTGAAAAGAATTTAGGGTAATGTAAATAAAATATGTTAAAAAATTAGAAACAAAAATATTTAGTTGAAAGTCTAGGAGTTTTCGATTTTATCTGAGGCTTCAAATATAAAATATAGATTGATGTCTTAGGGCTAAAATTAAAATCAAAGAAAATAGTTGAATATCTAGGAGTTTATGATATTACCTATCTTAAAATTAAAATATGTAGTTACTTATTAGTTTATGGTCTTAGCTAGATTTGAAATAAAGATTAACTTTCAATCAATCTTTGTTTGCAATCAATCTAGCACCAGTTAAAGAAAGAAATAGAAACTCATCTGCCTCAAAAAATCATCCTCAAAGTTGCCACCCTTGAACGATTGAAGAAGACTCCCAATACAAATCCAAGAAGAGAACATGAAATATTTGGAGAAATCCACTTAGGTACAATTGAGGAGCATGGCAATTTGAGAGGGGAGTTGTCTTAATCATCCAAGAGCCGATAGAAAAATACAACAATGGTAGATTGTGCACGAGCTAAATAAGCTACAAATAAATTTTAAAGACACGATAAACAGGACTTGATGAAAATTACATGCTTAAGGAAAACCACGTGTAGTTTGTAGCTTTAATTAATCTTTTAATTTATTCATTATAGTAAAACATTTTAATGTAGTTCTCTGCCTATTTAGAAATAAAATTAATTAATTTATTCATTGTAATAAAAAAATTTTATGCCAATTGTAGTCCTTTTCAAAAAGTGGTGCATTCCCACTAGTTAATTAATTAGCATCATATGTTTGTGTTTTACCTAAAATAATATATTTTCTCTATATTGCATTATATATTAAAACTCAAATTGCCTTATTTTTTATTTGCTTGCTTTAAGATATTAAAAATATAACAAAACTATTGAACAAGTGTATTATATTAAATACGAAATATTATTTTTTTCGCATGCCCTATTTTGTGTTGAAGAGCGTCGCTTATCCTTCTTCTTTGTAGTATGTAGTTGTACGTCAATCCAGGTAAATTGTTCAACTAATGTCTACCATATTTGTTGCTTTAATAATATGATTATGATGCGTTTGGTTTTATGTGAGTGCAAAGGAGGTCTTGATTTTGTGTTGTTGTTTAGAAAATTCTTATAATCATTAATGAATTTTTATGTTCTTCTTTAATAGTCTAAGTATTTATGTTTGGGTTTTGTTTGAATTATTGACGAGCAGATGTATGATTACATAAGTATTTACTATATATGGAATGAGTTTGAGATCTTGCAAATGATTTGAGGCATAATAAACCCCTAGGATGGTATATAGGCTGGAAACCCATAATGAAACTCCCATGAGGCTTATTGGTGAAACATTCCACGAGCCTAAGAGTCACAGCGAGAACTTGCTTTCTTGATTCACAGGTGTAAACAATACCACGTACCATAGTATTAAAATCAATTGTAGGTGATTAATTCAATTGATTAATACTTAGGGGATGTTGTGTAAAGTAAAGATTAAATGTTCTGTAAACGTAAGGGATATAAAGGATACTAACTATGAAATTACTTTTTTAAATTAACAGTTTCGCAGAAATGAGTAATGTTGATAGATCTTGGATGTATAGACGATTAGCACCTGATGGTTTCATTAATCCTAAGTTTGTTGAGGGAGTTGAGAACAAATAATGTGGGTACAACTGAAAATCCTTACATGCAAATGGTTTATGATGCAATTAGTTATACCTTTCAAGAAAATATAGAAAGTCTTGAAGATAAACCAAACCCACATATAAAACAATTTTTTGACTTACTACACTCAGCTGATCAAGAATTATGGCCAAATTCTGAGACAATAACTCAGTTGTCTTTAATTGCTGAATATAAAGTCTTAAGGGCATATTTTTTATCGTATTTTGATAAAATTCTTGGATGGTATAATGAATCATTGCCTCCTGATCATACAATGGTTAATAGTTTTTACAATATGAAGAAACTTATTAGAGGTCTTGGTTTGCCTGTTGAAAAAATTGATTGTTGCATATTGGGATGTATATTGTATTGGGGAGATGATGTGGAATTACAAAAGTGAAAATTTTGTAGTCAATCTAGGTTCAAGCCTAAAAAACATTTTATGAAACATAAATTAATACACTGGAAGCAGATGCATTATTTCCCGCTAACTCTGAGACTTCAAAGATTATATGCTTATGATGTTACTGCATCTCACATAAGATGGCATAATGAACACGAACAGGAAGATGGAATAATAAGTCATCCATTGGATGCACTAGCATGGAAACATTTCAATAACACCCATTATGAGTTTGTAGTTGAAAGTCGAAATGTTAGGTTGGAATTGTCGACGGATGGATTCCAACTTTTTAGCCAATCTGTCGAAAAATATTCATCATGGTCAATCATAATTACTCCTTATAATTTACCTCCAAGGATGTGTATGAATGAGGCATATATGTTCTTGACAGTGATTGTGTCATGGCCTACAAATCCAAAGCATAAAATTGAGATATTCTTATAACCATTGGTATCTAAATTGTAGCATCTTTGGGAATATGGTGTAGAGATATATGATGTGTCTCTGAAACAAAATTTTGTGTTGGAAGTAGCTTTGATGTGAACTATTAGTGATGTTTGGCATATGTTATGTTATCTGGATGGAGCATAATAAGGAAATTAGCTTGTCCTTATTGTGGCAATGATTCTGATGCATTTTATCTTCCAAACAGGGGCAAAATATGTTGGTTTGACATCCACAGGAAATTTCTTCCTTCAGATAATCCATTTAGATGCAATAAACAAAAGTTCATTAAGAATAGGATGGTATAAATACCTCCTCCCCCTCACAAAACTGGTGAAGAGATATTGCAAGAGATTGATGAATTAGGGTTGTTGAAAGTTACAAAACTTGAAACTAATGAAGTTAATACAAGCATTAGTAAAAACTTTGTTTGGAGAAAATGAAGCATCTTTTGGGATTTGTCATATTGGAAAACTAATTTGATACATCATAATCTAGATATGATGTATATTAAAAAAATATTTTTGACAATTTGTTCAATATCATAATGAATATTGAAGGGAGGACAAACGACAATGCAAAAATCACAACTTATTTGAAACTTTTTTGTAGAAGGAATGAGTTAGATAAAGATCTTTGAACTAGTAAATATCCGAAAATATTTTACACTTTGGACAAAAAACAAAAAGAAATATTTTGTGAATGGTTGAAAAGTCTAAAGTTTTCCGATGGTTATGATTCAAACTTGACAAGGTGTGTGGACATAAGGAAGTACAAATTATTTGGGATGAAAAGTCATGATTGTCATGTGTTTATGCGAAGGCTAATTCCAATTGCATTTTGGGAGTTGCTACTGAATAAGGTTTGAGAAGTTATAATAGAATTAAGTTTGTTTTTCAAAAGCTTAACATCATCTGAAATAAAGTTAGTTGAAATGGAAAAATTAGAAAGGAAAATTTCAGTAATTTTGTGCAAATTAGAAGGATTTTCCCTCCAAGCTTCTTTGACTGTATGGAACATTTACCTGTGCATTTAGCACACGAGGCTAAACTTGCTGGTCTAGTTTAATATTGATAAATGCATCCGTTTGAGAGGTAATTATAGTAAATATTTAAATTAAAGTAATAACATATTTTAATAACAAAATTGTAATAACCCTATTCGCTAATGTAAGTATTTGCATAACTTGAAGAAAAATGTCAAAAACAAGGCTAGAGTTAAAGGTTCGATATGTAATGCTTATTTAGTGGAAGAAGCAAGTACATTTTGTTCACATTATTTTGAACTGCATGTGCACGCAAGAGAAATAAAAGTTCCTCGTAATGACGATGGGGAGGAACAGGTGATGCTGATGGTAAGTTATCCATTTTCACATATCCTGGACGTTCAACAAAAAGAATGTTAACAGAGGAAGAAATAGAGGCTGCGTATGGTCACATTTTATTAAACTGTCAAGACGTTCAACCTTTCGTGTAGTAAGTTGAAGTTGATTTTGAAATTGATTATTTGAGTTTTGAAATTTAGTGTTATTCACAACTGAAATACATAATAATATTTTTAGATTATACGAGGAATGGTTACGTGAGCTTATGTCTAAGAAAGCACATAATGATATCAATAAAGAAGTTGGAAGATACTTTCCTTGATAGTTTGAGAAATATGTAAGTTTTCACTTACAACTACTGAAATGATTGAATTATAAGATTAAAGTGTTCAAATGACATTATACTATTTACTATGATAATTTCTTTTGTGTAGGCCTTAGAAAATCCAATAGAGAACAAGTTCATATGTAATCTTGCGAAAGGGCCTTTGCGAACTGTTAAATCGTATCTGGTGTATTTTGTTAATGAATGCATATATCATACAGAATATCATGGTCATAGTATAGCAACAGTAAATAGTGGAGTTTGCATACAGGGAGATTTGATGGATTACTATGGTAAAATTATTGAGGTACTTGAAATTGAGTATCTTGCATTTCCAATAAAGCAAAGTGTGATATTTAAGTGTGACAGGTTTGATCCAACTCCTAATGTTAGTACAAAAATGCATAGTCGATACAATCTAGTTGAAATCAACTAGTGAAGAGGATTTAAACAATTTGAACCTTTCGTGTTGGGATGCAAGTGATCTAGGTGTATTATTTCCCTTTTCCCAGCTTACAACGAGATAAGTCAGATTGGTTGGTTGTTTGTAAAGTTAAACCTAGAGGTGTTTTTGAATCACATAGAAAAGGAGAATAGAGAATTGAAAGTGAAGTGTTTCAGGACGATGTTTATGAAGTAACTGCATTTGTTACATATGACAAGAATGAATCTTTGAACGATCCAACTAATGAATATGTTGAAATTTCATCTGGAGAGGATGAAGAGGGCGAGAGATCTGAAGAGCTTGAGTTTGATTCTAATTCTTCAGAAAAAGAAGATAACGATGATTTTGATTTACAATTAAGTGTTGATAACGATTAATTTATGTTTGTAATAAAATATTATATTCAACAAATCAATTATTGAAACAACAATGTATTGTTATATATTGAATTGAAATTGTTATATTTCTAGAATATTCAATAAAATATGAATTTTAGGTTAAAATATGCCATCAAAGAGAAAATAGGATATGATGCGAGCAAGGTTCAGACCATGATTTAGAGCTAGTTACTTTCCAGGTGAAGCATCACATTCTGCAGTTGTAATAAAATCAGATGTTGTACCTCCAGCTATTACACTTGTAGGTGGGGCATCACCTTCCGTTCCTACTGTTATACCATCTACCACCCCTATATTGACAGAGATATCAGGGGTAAATGATGTCGATGAAGGAGTCGACCTCTAGCTTGGGGCTAAGGGAGTTAATGGAAGAACTTACATCATAATTATCAACAATCTGTAAGTGAAAATACATAAAACACCAAATGTTTATAATTAAGTTATAGGTTTAAATTTAAACGTGATATAAAATTATTTTTATATTAAGTTGATCCCGTCTAGACTGTGCTCAAGAAACATAACATCCAAATTCAATGAGAAGATTGATCTTGAGGATTATATATGGAAGAATATCTCTTAAGCGACAAAGGATTTTTATTATCAAGAGTTTGAGGTACAAAAAATATATTTTGTATTTTTTTAATTAATTTTTATACATTAATTAGATAAATATTGTAGGTTATAAGCACTTATCGTATTTTTTCCTTTTTTTACAAAGAATTTTTTTGGGTCTCTGAATTTGACATTGTTATTTATAAAGTATAGGAGAGACGAGATCGTACAAGTTAGAAAGACTTTATTAGTGCGAAATACAAGACTGGTGTATGATCTCCTTATATTTTTGAAAAAGTGTGGAGTCGGTGGTAGCAGTATTGGACATCACCCAAGGCAATGTCCATTTTAGAGTGTAATTCTACCAACAGATATGGAGGACCAAGTGGAGAGAGTCTTCCCGTACACACTGGAGGATCTATTACCCAACATAAGTATGTAGAGAAACTTGTAATTATCTACACTTTACCCTTATATTTTGATTTTTTACGTTGATGTATTTCAATTTAATTTGATGTGTGAATTTTGGAATGAAAGTATATGTATTATGAAGAATGATAATGTTATAAATGTCTGGTGCCATATATAGCTGTGTTGTTGAGTTACTTTCTTTGTTCAACAAGGGGTAAATATAATAAAAATAGAGAAAATTCTGTCAAAATTTTGTAAATTATAGTTTACTTATAACATTTTATTATGATGTAGGAAAAGTCTATGGGTAGGAAGCCTACACCCTGTCAGCTCTTTTGCACACTCACACTAAGAAGCATGATGATGTAACCAACACCCGATGTAGAGAACTAAATGTATATGAAATTTATGCTTTAATATTAATGCTTAATAATTATCACTTATTAACATTAACATTGCTTTCTGATAGGGCCAAATACAAGATAGCATTCAACGATAGTCTCAGTAGTCTAAAGATGTTGATGAGATTCAAACCTATCTTTATGTAGTGGGTGGTAGGGGTCTTCATGGAAGGATATTCGACTTAGGTTCATTTGCGAATACCTGTTTTTTGCAATCCTCCACATCCAGTATAGCAGCATGTGGTAGGCGGTCCGCATCTAATGAAGTCCATGAGCTTTGGAGCACAGTATAGGCAATGGTAACTTAGTTGCAACAGTTGATGGAGTACATAGCCCAACTTCGTAATAAGGTGGATGAGTTGAATGGGAAAGGCATCACCTCATCGTAACATTCAGAGCATCCACAATCACCAAATGAATAGCGTAGTTGTAGTCATTTTGTATGAATTAAATGTTTATTGTTATACAAAATAATTTTTTTTATTATCAATCAAGATAACTTTTACTTTATATCATCAATCAACTTTCTATTTTAACAAATTAAATGTAGAAACAAATCAAAATACTATCAATAGATAACTGATAAATGCATAAATTATATATCAATTATAAGATTATCAAATAAAATTAAATACAGGGAAAAATTAAAAAATAGTATCAATAAATTTATTTACGGAAAACCAAAATCTGTCGGTAAAATGTAGTGAATTTATCAATGGATTACTAAGTTCTGTCAATATAATTAGTCGTGAATTAACTGATGGATTTGATAAATCCATTGATAAATTTATTAATTGAGAAGCCTTATCCGTTACTAAATTTACTGACCAAAACAAACATTTCGTCGCTAAATTTACTGACATCATAAAATTACCGTCACTAAATATAGCGTTGGAACATAAAATATTCGTCGGTAAATTAGGGACAAAAAATTTGTACTTCATCTCCAATTATTACCTACAACCATTTCTCCGACGAATTATTCGGTTGGTAAATTCCATCGCTAACTTAGCTTACCGATAAAAAACCTTCCCATTTCGTCGATAAATTCTGTCACTAAACCCCATTTTTCTCGTAGTGTGAGTTTTGTGTATCAATGATTATATTCTAGTTATTATTCGATTGTTTGTGAATGAACTCATAGTTAGAATTTCAATATAATCCGTAACCGTTATATTTGAGATTCATTTGTAGCGACTAATGGTTCGTAATCATTAGGGATAACAAAACCTAGGTTAAATGACCCGAGTATATAAGGTTGCTTAAATTTGTATGTTTTCCTAATTCATAATGTGGTTGTCCAATTAAATATAAAGATCGTATCTTAGGTTATTAGGTGACTAGGTTTAATTAACAAGCGTCTCTTAATTAAACAAGACCGAAAAGAAAATCAAGATTAACAGAGCTTGTTGTTAATCTACGAACAATAGTTGCTAGGGGAGATTTGAGAACAATAAATTAACGAAGTATGTTCGACTGGGTGTAGGCCAAGATTACACCAAAGAATCGGACTCCTAACGAATTCGTCACTTTCGTCATTTTCAAATGTTTTCTTTAATTTGTTTTTGTTAGTTTAGCTTTGTTTATTTTCTTTATTCAAAACCAAACCAAAACCCCTCATAACTTAAACACCAGTTATTTTCATTTCAAAAGCTAACTGAACACTCTCTGTGGGATCGATCTAGACTCACCATTGCTATAGTAGTAGGTTTAGTTTATTTTGTGTAACATTACAACGCGCTCTGTCAGTAGTAACAATCTAAGTTATTGTATTAATAAACCTCACATGCTTACATACCATTCAAACTCCTTGTTGGAGTTAAGTTCCTCCAGGCACCTTCGAACATTGCATAACTTAGTTGCACCTTTCATATTGAGTCTCACATACGAATATTGCCTCTTGTATAAGATTTTCATTAATGTGCATCATTGCATGCCAATGTTCACCTATACTAAAGCTTTTATTAAAAATTCCCATTTTGCTTTGGGTCTTTGCTTTATTTCATAAAAGTAATTAAGTGCCAAGTAACTACCAAAGCTCACCAAAAATTGCATGATGTAGAAATTTAAATTTAAGGGTTTGACAAATCACCCCTACTAGAAAAATACGACATTGTTATTAAAATAATTTGTGCGCACTCTTTTAAAAGTGATTTCCTTGAAGACTCTTTAGTCAAACTTTGTATCAACATATCAATTATGTACTATTTCTCTTCTAAGTCAAATTTACTTTTTCTTTTGCTTAGACAATCCTTTATAAGGCACATTGCATACTGTATAACATAATTGTTGATGTAGATTTCTTCTATTGAGTGCTTATTTTCTTTTCCTTGATTCTTCACAACCATGGAGTTGATTTGCTCCTCACCCACCTTTTGCTTTGGGCATTTATGAATAAAAACTAGTCCTTCATAAATGACATAGGTAATATCCTATTTTTATGATATCTTTTAACTTTCAGTGATAAGTTTCACTTACCTTTCTCTAAACCATTTTGAGTTCCACCATTCTTCTTAAAATTATTGTTAATTTTAATGGGAGGTGACATTTGAAGATCCACTAAGTCATCTATATCCATTATTGAGCTTGGGAGGTCCTTCATAATTTACCTATGAAGCTCTAGGTGCACAACCTTGTAAGTCGTTTATAAAGTTTTAAACAGTTGTCCTTTTTCGATATGTTCTGCATATTATATCAAAGATGTGAATTTTCTCACATACTCGTGCATAAAACTGTCTTACTTTAATAGCTTTAAAGCTTCCCTCACAATCCATTAAGTGTTGTTGGGAAGGAATTTATCCATTAGCTCCTTTTTTATTTTATCTTAAGTATTAATGAGAGGTCTACCCATATCGATGTTATTAAAGCTTCAAATCCTTCAACTTTGCATCATCTATCATTTACATTATTGTGAATGATATCTTTTTTAAATCAAAAACCTTTTTTGTTGCTAAATAACCTATAAGAAATTCTCAAGCTCCTTGGCACTATACTTGGCTTTAAAAACTTAAGCTCATACGCTTTTACCAAGATGCTCTTCAATCGGACTCCTAGTCTATTGTTGGGACCCGTTTCCGGAGCCCAACTCTCGATCCGAAAACGATTCATAACTTAACTAATATCGCTTCATTTTTT
>JAOTAZ010000003.1:8540092-8553609 GCA_025629785.1 Erythroxylum oxycarpum
TAGAACTAGAATTCCTAACTAAACAATGATTCAGAATCCTTAATAGACTCCCTTTCCTAAATAAACTCCTACTGCCAACTAGAATTCCTTACTAAGCAAGGAATTAGACTTAATAGACTCCCTTTCCTAAATAAACTCCTACTGCCAACTAGAATTCCTAACTAAGCAGGGATTTAGAATCCTTAATAAAATCCTACGAATGCATCCATAACATATCATTAGTGTTGTTGATAAAGATTGTGTTGTAGTGGCTGATGAAGAAGTAGTAGATTTGAATGAAGATACTAAATTAACACGATGTAGGAATACAGGAGAAGCTATGAGTGCACTTGTAAAGTCAAAATTCAACAACAAAAAAAAATTTAAAGGATTTGACTACAAGAAGCAACAATAGGAATGTTCTTGATGCTTGTGTTATAGAGAAGTCATGTGGTTTAGTTATGAAACCATTTGCAAATAAATTAGTCAAGACTTATGATATTGTCCACACTGCTAAACTATTCTTCAAAGAGGTTGTACGTCTTTATGGATTACCTTTAACCAGCGTCTCTGATCGTGACGTAAAGTTTGAGCTATTTTTGGAGAACTTTATGGAAAACATTGAACACTAAGCTTCAATTTTCAAGTTCTTTCCATCCAAGGTGGTGAATAGAAGTTTTGGAGACTTGTTAAGATGTTTGGTTTGAGACAACCTGAAAAGTTGTGACCTAATTCTTCCTATGGCAGAATTTGCATACAACAATTCTATTAATAAGTCGACTGGTAACATCCCTTTTCAGATAGTTTCAGGAGTTCAACTAAGGAAGCCAGTTGATCTAGTTCCTTTACCACAAACAAGAGTTAGTGTTGAAGCTGAAGGTTTTGCAAAGCACACGAGGGACATCTTTGATGAGATACGATGAAAGATAACTACCAGTAACTTGTCTTATAAAGAACATGCTGATCAACATCGTCGATTAGTGGAATTCAACGAAGGGGATATGGTGATGACTAGGATTAGTCCAGAGTGTTTTCAGAAAGGATAATATAAGAAGCTTCATTCATGGAATGCTGGACCTTATAAGATCATCAAAAAGATAAGTGCTAACGCTTATGTTTTGGAATTACCAAGTGACATAAGAATAAGTCCTATTTTTAATGTTGCGGATTTAACTATTTATCATGGACAAGATGATGAGCAATCTCTTACTGTAGCCGTAAGAATTTCAATTATTCCTCATCTTAAAGAGGAGATAGAAGATGTTCTAGATGAACAAATTGTAGATACCAAAGATAGAGAATATCGACAATTTCTTGTCAAGTGGAAAGGAAGACCGATTTTTTATGGCACTTGGATTTCAGGGCCGTCAGGATAAATCTGACCCTTTCCCCTGTTTCTGCCAACGTATATGGGAATTTAAGAAGTTGAATTTAGATTTATATGATCAGTATTTATCACATTCAATGTCGAGGACAACTTTCGAGAAGCCGGGGAGAATTGATGCAAAGAACTTAAAGTATATAGAAGAAATAAAAGAGGAAAGATTACTTAACCACAAGCCCTAATTTGGTAGTATGAGGATTGGGAATTGAGTTAACATCAAAGATAAGGCTGAAATTCGTATTGCATTAGGATTTCTTATTAGATAGGAAGTGGTAGTATTATATTATTCTATTTTAGATATGTTATCCTAGTTGAATAGGACTTATAGAATTTCTATTATAGTAGGATTTAAATTAGAAATCCTTTTCCTGCTAGAATTAGGATTTTAAGAACACTATATATATGTTCTTAGTCTTTCATTAAGGAAAAGCAATCTGGAAATTTTCTATAACTTGAGAGTTTTCAATTAGAAGGTGTGATGCTTTCTTCCAAGAGTGATTCCCAGACCCTAGGAGTGATTCCTAGTTTCCTACCTTCCATTCTTTGTGTTCTTTCCTAAAATTCCAGCAACCCTAACTCAAATTCCAGCCATGTTAATCCTACATTCTAGCCATCTCAAACCTATATTCTAACCATTTTAACCCTAAAATTCTTAAGTCTAAAATTCCAGCAATCAAACCTTAAATTCCCAGCTTTACAAAATCTAAAAATTCTGCATTCCTAGCCAAAATTCAACCTTGAAACCTAATACTCCAGCAGCCTAATCTCTTCCTCACTTCCTAATTTTGTGCTTTTAACCACTAGTTCATAATTCCTCTGTTTGTCCTACATCACTTGTCTTATGAAATTCTTGCATTGTTAGGTTCATAACTGTGAAATGCTGTTGTCTTGCTCGCATCCTAGTTGTAGGTTATAAGTATTCCTAATGTGCTATTTCAGCTTTCTTAATTTTGATGGTAGGACTCAAGATTATATATGTGCTAGTTTTACCTAGAAAAATATCCTTAAAGCAGTGGTATTATCTTTTTTCTTTATTGCTAAAGTATTATACATTTTTGATGAATTTTGCACATGTTTTTTTTCATGATACTCGTGGACTTGATTATGGTGAATGTTGTCACATTTTTCTCTGGGACCTCAACATGATCAAATTGTATTATACATCCTAAGGAAAATCAACTTCCTTTTGAAAACTGAATGTTGTTACAGGTATCACCACGCTCGTGGGAGGTGGAACAGGGCCAGCTGATGGAACACGTGCAACTACTTGTACTCCTGCTCCATCACAATTAAAACTAATGTTGCAATCTACAGATGACCTGCCTCTAAATTTTGGCTTCACTGGAAAAGTATGCTTCAATGACTCTATACTTAATTCTTTTCTTCTGTGCAATTTTTACTAGCTTGCATTTCACAGATAAGCCTCCCCAATAGTTCTTTGAGTAATTGCAACTCCTTTTCTGCTTTGTGCAATCTTATTGTTTATGTAATAGGGTAATGGAGCCAAACCTGAGGAACTACATGAAATAATCCAAGCTGGAGCAATGGGACTGAAGCTTCATGAGGATTGGGGAACTACTCCTGTAGTCATAGACAATTGCTTGGCTGTAGCAGATGCACATGGCATCCAGGTCACAAACATTTGTAGATAGGCAAAATGTAAAACTATGACTTGTATGTTTCACTGATGTTTTATTTGCTTGATTTCATAGGTGAATATTCATACTGACACCTTGAATGAATCGGGATTTGTTGAGCATACGATTGCCGCTTTTAAAGGAAGAACTATTCATGCTTATCACAGGTAAAGGACTCATTTATAATATTTTTTATTTTATGAATCTTTAGTAGGTTCAAGTGGATAATCTTCTACATAATTTAGGCACAAACTTTTTCTGGGTGTAAGTTACAACTATCAAATATCTTTCAATTCATGGGACTTTTCTTCATGATGTCTATCACGGGAAAAGATTCCTGGAGAGATGCAATAAGAACAAATCCAATTGCCTTCCTACGTCACTTCTCCTTGGTTGAATATGACCTTTCTACAGTTACATGGAAACCTTGATGATATGACTGAGCTAGCTTCCTTTCATACAGTTCTTATTATTGCTGAGTTCTCTATGTTTTGAGATATTGCTGTGCACTTTTAAGGTTTGATAGATTTTCTAATGCTACATCTCTTGTTTGCTTATGCTGGTAATTCATGGGGCAGTGAAGGTGCTGGTGGCGGTCATGCTCCAGATATTATTAAAGTTTGTGGTGTGAAAAATGTCCTGCCATCATCAACAAATCCCACACGACCTTTTACTTCTAACACCGTAGATGAACATCTTGATATGCTGGTATGAAAAGACACCAAAATTACTGGGAAAGATTATATTGTGAGGATAATTGATTTTCAATTTTTATTGGGCACATGCAGATGGTCTGCCATCACCTTGATAGAAACATTCCAGAAGATGTAGCTTTTGCTGAATCAAGGATAAGGGCAGAAACAATTGCTGCAGAAGACATTTTGCATGATATGGGGGCAATTAGCATTATATCCTCTGATTCACAAGCCATGGGTCGTATTGGAGAGGTTTTTTCACTCCCTTTTGCATAATTTCTTCTTCCATATAACACTTTATTTATATTGTTGTTTGCTAGTCGTTTTTCTACTGCCACATGGTAATTAGTAAAGTATTTATATTCAATATGGTTGAAATCTATTGAGTTGAGCTAGGACTGTGATAAACGAGGTTCATATTGACATCTGTGCATGGAAAAAGCATATCCTCTTAGGCTCAATTGTGATACAGTCGTATCACCTCATAAACAAGTGGATATTTATATTCAACAGCGAATTTAGTTATTGATATGCCATGGAGCACTAGAATTGACAATTTTATTTGTTATGATGAGAATATCTTTTGAGAGGTGTGCACTTCGGATGACTGAAGTAAAGAAACCTGAAAGCTATCTTTTCTTATATTATTCAGCATCAAAAGAAGAGATTTCAGTTTTAGTGGAATTTCTTGATCCTGTGTCCTAACAATTAAAACAAGACTAATCCTAGCCCTGGTGGAAACAGTTAAGAGGTCGGCATTTTCATAACTGAATTGCTGGAGGAATAATGTAAAGGGACATGGCCATTCCCTTTATTCTAGTCCTTCCATTGGATCACAGTTATTACCAAACTGAATGCAAATTTATCAGGACAAAAATGCATTAACTTGCTATATCGTTTGGCAATTGGTGCATTTCTGTGTGCTATATGGATGGTTTTGGATAACATCAAATGGTATATAACTTGTAGCTTCTTTAACATTTTTGTTCGTTAACCTCCAGTCTATCTCCAGATAACTGTTATGTTTAAACTTCAAATTTGACAAGTCTGAATGGGATTTCCAGGTTGTCAGCAGAACTTGGCAAACTGCTCATAAGATGAAATCTCAAAGGGGATGGATTGGTCCTGGTAAATCAGATAACGACAACTTCCGCATCAAACGATACATTGCAAAATATACTATAAACCCGGCTATTGCAAATGGTTTAGCTGATTTTGTTGGTTCAGTTGAGGTAAATTTTCTATTATCTTTAATGAACCAAAAATTGTTTTTCTGAATTCTTAATAAGAGTATGTTTAGAAGTTGAATGTAGCAATCCAATCTTTCCTAAACTTTTCCAGTGTTCCATGATATAGATATTATGGACGACATTATTACTCATTTAATATCTGCCTGATAAATCAAATGCAGGTTGGGAAGTTGGCTGATCTTGTTCTATGGAAGCCATCTTTCTTTGGAGCAAAACCTGAATTGGTAATTAAAGGTGGTGCAATTGCATGGGCTAACATGGGTGATCCAAATGCAAGCATTCCTACACCTGAACCTGTAAGATTTGATATCTAAGTGTCAGATTATCATGTTTGTGAATGAGGCATCCGGTTTACTAAAAAGTCAACATTATTGACTAAAGTTGTTTAACTTCTCATTTTCACATTTAGTGCAATGTTGGAGCTGAAGATAATGTATTTACGATAAAACTATTATATTCATGGGAAATTCATTGAGTTTGCTTGGAAGGAGGTCTGGAAACTAAAAACAAAGATCGTTTGCTTCAAGTTCCATGTTGGTTTGTTGCAGGTAATCTCCAGGCCTATGTTTGGAGCATTTGGAAAGGCAGGAGGTTCCAACTCCATAGCTTTTGTTAGCAGGGCATGATACTCTTTACCTCGTCCTTCATTCCATTCCTATAACATTTCTTTTTCTAGGCCTTGTCTTCATACTTATGTTGACAAAAGTATCTTTCCATGTTTTTCCTTAATGTCCCTTGTAAACAGGCAGCTGCAGACAATGGGATTAAGGCCTTATATGGGCTCAACAAGAGAGTGGAGGCGGTAGGCAATGTCAGGAAACTCACTAAACTTGACATGAAGCTAAATGATACTCTCCCTGATATCAAAGTGGACCCTGAAACATACATCGTGACAGCAGATGGGGAGCTTATCACCTGTAGTGCTGCCATGACGGTTCCTCTTTCCCGAAATTACTTCCTCTTTTAGGCTTCAGCATGAATATCATAATTATTTTGGAGCCTGTATGTAATACAGCCCAGTAAACCAAATATCACCTCCAGTAATTGCAGTTTCTATGTTGCATGTGAGAAGCATATGAGAGGCCAATGGATCATATGTGTGATTGGAGAAAACCTGTTGAATCCTTGTCATTTTCTAATGCTACAATTTAGACAAGGTGAGGAACAACTGAACCCTTAACCTCAAAATCCTGAATACAACCTCAATACCACTTGCCGTGAAGATTGAGGTCTATTTCCCCTATTTTATGTTTTTAATAAAAAGAGGTTACAGTGTTATGTGGTGATGATTGTATCTTTATATCGTTATAGTTTTGTGTTTCTTCGAGATAAAATTGCACCGTTAATCCATGCTTCATCGGGTGCTTGACAAGTTTGCCTCCAGGTGAAATAAACGCCTGGCATCTGTGCACAGAATGAAGAATTTATAGTTTACTAGTTGGTCACTTCACTCTATTGAGAAGGTATGGTGACCTCAGTTCAATTCTCTTATGCAAAAGGACTGGACTGACATTTACATATGAACGTGCCAAATGATTGGAATCTCTTATTATATGGATGGTTACAGTAAGTGGGAAGTTTCTTGATATCTTTTCCAATTCTGTTTGACGATGACCAAACTACCATTAAAATAAGGCCACCTTACCCATTTTTTTATCAACATAACCGATGCAGGAAGCATCTTTGACTTCAACAACAAAACAAGGCAAACTTTCTTTGAATCTGAAAACGATATTTCAAAAAGAAAAGAATAATGGAATGCTTTCTGGCACGCTTTCTGGATGGCACATCTTACTTTATGTTTGAGGTTCTTACTTCTCAGTTCATTGTCTACCCCTTTCTTGGCTTGTGGTCGTTAAGAAAGTCTCGGATTTGAAGTTGCCTGCCACTGAAGAAAAGTAGTGGAACTGAGAAGGAGTCTGATTAGCGGTACTGGTACAAGATGGGAACTTCATGTGAACCACGCTAATATTACTTGCAACTTCATGTGAACCACGCTAATATTATTTTATAATCATTGTTTTATATTGATACCTAATTTGCCAAGCACAGATCTTGCAAGGTCATTTTCTATCTTCTGCAAACGACAACCATAACACCTAAGTGGTGAAAAGAAAGAATTGTAAAATAGACATGTGACGCTGTCATCTTGAGTAAGAAAATTCAAAGAAGACATCAATTGTAGACATGTAGTATCTTATCCAATCCACCGTAGAAAAGTATCATCTGAATTCATGCAGAAACAACGACCATAAACCAGTAGTTTATCAAAGAGAAATAATCTTTCTTTTCAGCTTCTAAGTAGTTGGAAGTCACTTCTTTTTCAAATATTGAGGATTTGGATTGAACTCTCGTAAATTTTTCATAAAATATGAACCTCTCAGAAAATCTGCACTCCCATAGAAATTGAAACAAGACATCACTTAAATCCTCAACCTCAACAATACCTGATATATGTAGTTTAAAAGGTCGATTTTCATAGCTTTCTTCTTGCAAAGCCAGAAATAAGAGTGAAAACGAAATGGTAAAAGAAAAATCTTCAACTTTTCATTCTTCTGAACTGTAGTGCAGATAATGGATTATCTACACCATACAAAGTGACAATGATGATACAAATTTAGACAAGTAGTATAAAAAAAAACGTCAACTTGACATTACCCCATTGACAGAGAGTAACCATGACATCTAACAAACACCATTTATCAATTACTATTATCGTGAACGTGATCAGAAGCAGATCTCATCTCTATCTTTTTTCCTTATTCTTTAATCAATCATCTGCATACTATAGTCTTGGAAACTTGTCCCAAGTTTGACACTCCCGCTTTCTAACGTATTGGTCTGTGTATCAAACGCTCAATAAATTGAGCTTGTTCCTTCCACTCCTCTACCAACAAATAATAGATTACTGCAAACTGTACTGGTTCTGCTCACTTTCAGATCTTGACTCCTATCTACCCACTTCAGCAGAAGTAGAAACTGTAATGTCCGTTGCTTAACTTCACAGTCTATCTAAGAGCGTCTCCGGACACCCCACTGGCCCACTTGATCAAGACAATAGTTCTTATTGCAAAGGTCTCATCTTTATCATTCAATCCATTGTCGAACTGGGACAACACTGAAAGAGAGAGATTCTGATTACGAGATGTATACAGTGAAATATATATCTGCTTTGAACCCACAGTTATACTCCCGGCGACCTTCGACCGCAAGCCATGGGATTCTGTGGGCTAGAAGAGTACCTGTTTCACGGGTTGGTACTTCTGGGTCAATCAAAGCGGTGATAAGTAGTGAGGACAAGGCTGTAGAGTCGGAAGAGTCGACGGAAACTAACAAGGAGGTCAACGGTCCATTGCTGTCGGCCAAGAGTAAAGGCATGATTGATGTGAGAGCAGTGATCACTGTAAAAAAGAAGATGAAAGAGAAGATCACTGAGAAGATTGAAGATCAGTGGGATTATTTTATTAATGGGTTTGGTCGAGGGATCGTGATTCAGCTTATCAGTGAAGAGATTGATCCTGGTTAGCACTCATTTCCCAACTGGAACTGGTTGTTTTTGTGCAAAAGATGAAATGTTTCTGGGTGTTCTTGAATTGTTTGTGCATGAGTTTTTGAGGTTTCCGAGCCTTGGATTCTTTTGTTCTTTAACTGAAGGCTAATGAAAAGTTTACTTCTTTGCTTCTGTAGTGACTCAATCAGGAAAGATTGTGCTGTCTACAGTGCGGGGCTGGTTGCCGAAGCCATCATCTAGTCATGTTCATATAGTTGAATATGCGGCTGACTTCACCGTCCCAATCGACTTTGGCAATCCTGGGGCTGTTATTGTCACAAATCTTCATGACAAGGAGTTCTACGTGTTGGAGATTGTTGTTCATGGTTTTATTGAAGGTCCAATCTTTTTTCCTGCCAGCTCATGGATCCATTCGCAGAAAGATAACGCTGAAAGCAGAATTATTTTCAGCAATCAAGTGAGTGCTAGACAGTAGTGCTTCTTTTACTTCATAATGCTCTCTTACCTTTTTTCTGCTTATCTAAAGGCCATTTTGTTTATGACAGGCATACTTACCATCACAAACACCACCAGGCATCAAGGATCTACGACGTGAAGACTTACTCAGCATTCGCGGTAACGGAAAAGGGGAGAGAAAAGCACATGAAAGAGTTTACGATTATGCTCCTTATAACGATTTGGGCAACCCTGATAAAGACGATGATCTTGCTAGGCCGGTCATTGGTGGTAAAGAATGGCCCTATCCTAGACGCTGTAGAACTGGCCGACCTCCAACGAAGTCAGGTTTAGTACTCTTCAGGGAATTTTGTCTGAATTATTTCTAGGAGATTTGTCCAACTTGTTTCTAACCTAGTACATTTTCGATATAGATCCACTCTCCGAGAGTCGTATCGAAAAGCCACATCCAGTTTATGTGCCTCGTGATGAAACTTTCGAGGAGATCAAGCAGAACACTTTCTCAGCAGGAAGGTTGAAAGCTCTGCTTCACAATCTTATTCCGTCTATCGCGGCCACGTTGTCAAAATCAGATATTCCTTTCACTTGCTTCTCTGATATCGATATGTTATACAACAAAGGTGTTCTGTTAAGACATGAAGATCAAAAAGAAGTAATTCGGAATACCTTTCCGGGAAGTGTTATGGATAAGGTTCTTAGCATTGGAGAAAGGCTACTGAAGTATGAAGTCCCAGCTGTTATAAAACGTATGTGCATTATTCCTCCATTTTTTCCCCAGTTCTGGAGTTTACCTAGTTCTGTTCACATTGCGCCATGTTCTGTACAGGGGATAGATTTGCATGGTTGCGTGATAATGAGTTCGCACGGCAGACATTGGCTGGGGTCAATCCTGTGAACATTGAAGCTCTCAAGGTAAATTTTTCTCAAGTCATAATCTGTTGTTTCTGTATAAGATTGCCCTGTGCACAGTCTATTTGGTGCAGCTACAAATCTTTGAGTTGGATTGTTTTTGTATAGGAATTCCCGATTCTCAGCAAACTAGACCCAGCAGTGTATGGCCCTCCAGAATCAGCTCTTAAAAAAGAATTAATAGAGGAAGAACTACATGGAATGAGTGTGGAAAAGGTAAAACGTTTTGAAATATGCCTTCAGCTCATTTTCTTGCCGCTATATCACTTTGATTTCCATGTCCTGTACTGTTCCATCCTCTAGTGCAATGTAGGCTAGTTGTGCTGGTTTACCTGACCTTTTTTACAAGCTGAATGAACTGAGAATGAAATTTGTTCCTGCTGAATTAGATATTGTCTTAACTTCTGTTTTTGAAACTTGATGATGTAGGCAATTGAAGAGAACAGGTTATTTATACTTGATTACCATGACATGCTTTTGCCATTTGTCAAGAAGATCAATGCTTTGCCAGATCGCAAAACTTATGCCACAAGGACAGTTTTCTTCTATAATAAGGCTGGGATGCTCAGGCCAATTGCCATTGAACTTTCACTTCCTCCGACACCTTCTTCAACCTACAATAAGTGTGTCTACACTCATGGGCATGATGCAACAACACATTGGATCTGGAAGCTGGCGAAAGCTCATGTCTGTTCAAATGATGCTGGCATTCATCAATTAGTAAACCACTGGTAAATGCTTGGAACTCTAAAAGGTCTTCAACATTGTCATGTAATATGCATCCTTAGCTATATTTAGGTAGTGATTATTAAGGTCTCGTCCCTCATCTTCAAGTTGAATTTTTCAGAAAGCAAAGGTGCTATGTTTAGATTTAATGGGACTAGGTCTTGGTATTTGACTGATTTCTTCGTAGGAACTGGCTTTTACTCTCATGAACTTTCTTCTTTTGTTGACGATTCTTTTTCTCAGGTTGAGGACTCACGCATCAATGGAGCCCTATATAATTGCAACTCACAGACAGCTTAGCCAAATGCATCCTATTTACAAACTACTTCGTCCCCATATGCGATATACGTTGGAGATTAATGCTCTTGCCCGGCAAAGTTTGATAAATGGCGGAGGGATAATTGAGGCTTCATTTAGCCCTGGAAAGTATGCAATGGAAATCAGTTCTGCAGCCTACAAAAGTTTGTGGCGTTTTGACATGGAAGCATTGCCTGCAGATCTTCTCCGCAGGTAGAAAGTCAAGCATATTAATAGGATTAGATTCTTTTCACTCTTCCCTTTCTGCTTTATCTCTGAAACAGTACTTCCATTCTGGAGCTTTCCTTTGCTCGATATAGTTGTTGTCAATCTTCATACACACTGATGCTTTGGTATTATTTTTAGGGGCATGGCAGTGGCAGATCCTTCAATGCCCTGTGGCGTTAGACTTGTGATTGAAGACTACCCTTATGCTTCAGATGGACTCCTGATATGGTCGGCCATAGAGGACTGGGTAGAGTCTTATGTCAACCATTTCTACTCTCAGTCCAATTCTGTCACATCTGATATAGAGCTCCAAGCCTGGTGGAATGAAATAAAGAACAAAGGTCACTATGACAAAAGGAATGAACCATGGTGGCCTAAGCTCGAGACAAAAGAAGATTTATCTGGTATACTTACTACAATGATCTGGATTGCTTCAGGTCAGCATGCAGCTATAAACTTTGGGCAGTATCCTTTCGGTGGGTATGTTCCAAATCGTCCTACCCTCCTGACAAAACTCATCCCACAAGAAAATGAACCTGATTATGGAAAGTTCATTCTAGATCCTCAGCGTACTTTCCTGTCGTCATTGCCAACTCAACTTCAAGCCACAAAAGTGATGGCTGTTCAAGACACCCTGTCAACTCACTCCCCAGATGAAGAGTACCTAGGAGACGTTAACCATCTGCACAGCCACTGGATCAACGATCATGAGGTGATGCAATTGTTCCAAAAGTTCTCTGCTCGACTAGAGGAGATAGACGAGATAATAAATTCAAGAAACAAGGACATCCAGCTTAGAAACAGAAGCGGTGCAGGCATTCCCCCTTATGAACTACTCCTCCCTTCTTCAGGTCCAGGCGTAACTGGTCGTGGGATCCCCAACAGCATCTCTATCTAGTAGGTTAGACTGGTTTGAAAGTCCCTCACCCATCTGTTCAACAACTGCTAGTGATGGTTTGTAAAATATCTGTATAACTAACACCTCTTCCAAACTTTATGGACCCAACGGATCTCCATGATCCTTCTGAGCTGAGTGGAGACTGGTCGAAAACAACACTTAAAACCACAGATTAAACTTAGAACAACAAATTGAGTATGATCCCCCTGAATCACTATTGACCAGAGACTACCTTGGAAGCAGAACATTGGCATGGAAATTGATTTCCGCAACACTTGCAACGGATACTTCAAGTTTGATTAGTTTCTTTCACAAAGAATCAATGAACTTCGCTTGCCGTATTTCTAAGCCATCGACATTTATCAGCGGTTAGGATTTTTATATTCAAGTGTCTATCATACCTACCACAGAAACTGAGACATTATGGACGTACCTCGTTGGCTAAGTTCCATGATTTGACATTCATCGTTAATCCGTCCAATGGCCCCTTGCACCTGACCTGCTTCGACGTTAGGATACCTGCCAATTTATTAGTTGTAAGCATTATATTTTGATATTGTAAACAAGAAATCTATGACAGCAACAATTCTTTTGTGGTGAATGGTTAGGAAGTGAGCATCATCGGAGGCAGTTCATTGGAGATGTAAAATTAAACGACTTGCGGAGCCACAGCTGTGGGCTGCCTTAACTCAACTTTTATCTGGGTGGGACTGAGTAAGTCTCCAGATCTGCAGGGCAGTCTAGTACAACCAGAAAAAAAAGCTTGAACACAGGAATGCACAACATCAGTTATAAAGATGAAACATTTATAAGAAGTTTAAGGTTTAACCAGTATTAAATTATTATAAAACTAATTAAAGGTTGAATAAAATTAAAAATTTTGGAATATGTTTGTAGTATCCACCATTATCATCAATTGCTTCAATGTTGTGTCAATTACTGTAGAAGAACTTGCCACATTGCCACAATTGGAGATTCAATCTCGTATGAAGATCTTCTTCACCCTATCGAACTACCTACAGATTCGAGTGATTTACAACAGCTATATAAAATTGCAACACAGGAATTACCTTTGCAGAACTTAAATCGAAACTTCTGCTCCATGAACAACAATTGATCTCTTACTTTTCACCACCTTACATTGAATTCAGCCTTGGCTGCATTATCCAGCAACACTCACTCCACCTATGGTTCACATGGCACAGGCAGCAGAAGAACATGAAGAGGACGATACTGAACTCCCATCGGCATCAAAATTGGTGCGCTGAAACCTTCAATGGACCACAACATTTACAAAACCCATTTGGCCGTGTAGTGTAATGAAGCCGGGCCATGTTAGTCCTCTCCTTTGTATACTCCAGCTTAATCCCAATTTTAGATCCAAATCTAACATAACTCATCTTATCCTAAACTCAATTTCAATAATAAATCACCTACTCAATGTTAAATTTGCTAGAAATGAGGATATATTGTTAGAAATAATACATGTTAGTGGACTAATATAATCACAACTTAATTCCATATGCCTAACCACAAGTTGAATTGCC
>JAOTAZ010000003.1:8560623-8579071 GCA_025629785.1 Erythroxylum oxycarpum
GAGGCTCTTACTAGCCCTGCTAAAGAAGAATGGATGAAAGCAATGAAAGAAGAAATGGCTTCTTTAAGCTCCAATCAAGTATGGGACTTGATTGACCTCTTTGAAGGGGCATAAAGCAATTGGAAACAAGTGGATTCTCAAAATAAAGCGAAAAGTTGATGGCAGTATTGAAAGATGCAAGACACGCCTTGTAGCAAAAGGATATACATAACATGAGGGAATTGATTACAAAGAAACTTTTTCACCTGTTATAAAGTTTGCTTCAATCCATCTTATTCTGGATATAGTAGCCAGTATGGATCTTGAATTATATCAAATGGATGTAAAAAATGCTTTTCTCAATGGAGAATTAGAGGAAAAAATCTATATGAAACAACCTGAAGGTTTCATCAAGGTAGGTCAAGAACATAAGGTATGTCGGTTATTAAAATCAATTTATGGCCTGAAGCAATCTTCAAGACAATGGTACATTCGTTTTCATAATGTAATCATTTCGTATGATTTTCAAACGATCAATGAAGACCATTGTGTGTATGTAAGAGATCCAAAGATAAATTTGCGATTTTATCTTTATATGTGGATGATATATTGATTGCTTGTAATAACTGTGTGTTTCTTACGCAAATCAAAAATTGGTTATCATCTTAATTTAAAATGAAAGACATGGGTGAATCGGCATACATTCTTGGAGTTAAGATTTCAAGAGATCATTCGAAGAGATTGTTATCGCTTTCACAATCGATGTACATTCAAAGAATTCTTGAACGATTCCATATGCAAGATTCCAAACCAATTGATAATCCTATTGCCAAAAATGAAGGCCTTAGAAAGAGAAATTGCCCGTCAATGCCACAAAAATGGGAACAAATGAAGAATGTTCCCTACTCTAGTGCAGTTGTTAGTCTTATATACACAATGATGTGTACAAGACTAGATATTTATTATACTGTTGAGATAGTGAGCAGATGTCAATCAAATCCAGGCCAAGCATATTGGAAAGCAGTAAAGAGAATATTGAGATATCTAAAGGGAATTGTGGACTATGCATTATGTTATCAAGGTAATAATCTACGTATACAAGGGTATACTGATGCAGGCTGGGGAGGAGATTTAGATGAAAGAAAATCTACCTCAGGATCTATATTCTTACTAAACAATGGAGCAATATCATGGAAAAGTAAGAAACAATCTTATGTTGCATTATCCACATTGGAAGTTGAATTTATAACATTCTCAACTACAATACAAGAGGTTGTATGGCTTCATCGATTCTTAGTGCATTTGGGAGTCACTAAAAGCAAAATTAATCCAATGACCATCAATTGTTATAGTTAAGCTGCAATCGCTTAAATTAAAGACCCCAAATTTTATTGTAAGACAAAGCACATAGATACCAAGTATAATTATGTGAAAGATATAGTTTCATGAGGAGAAGTGAACATGAAATTTAAATCTACACAAATGGGCATGTAAAGTCACTAGGACTACGTAGATGTTGAAATGTATTGATAAATATTTCTCTGTGTATGTTCACTCATTATAATGTCATATTTTGGATATAATGTATGATAAAGATTAAACATTGTGTATGATTTGATTCATGAATATATGTGTTTTGCATAAATATATTTTGGGATGAATCATAAGTATATGAGACAGATTGAAAATTGACCCCTCTCACATGAAAAATCACCTCTAGTGTTTATGCCCGCTAGAGGTGAGGCATGTTTAAAGTTTATTATCTAGGTGATAATTGAGAGCGAGGAAACTTAAACCATAAATGTAGCAAGAAATTTGGTTCAAATGATTTATTAATCACTATATCTGTCTTACGTTGCCAGATGTGAGTTCTGAACAGGTTTTAAGTAGATTAGTAAACTCAAGTTAAACATTGAGTATGTTTGAACTATCATCTGTATGATATTTCTTCAATGAAAGATGTTTAATTTAAACGAAGTGGGTAAATACTGTAGAACATGACTCGTACCATGTGTGCAAAACTGACCACAAAAGGGATTAATGTATGTCTCCAGATCTCATCTTACATTATGTAAGACCCTTGAGGATGAGAAGAACCTCATCCTTTATGAGTCTTGTCTCATTCTTGATAATTGAATTTAAGGTTTGCTACTTTAGGTTATTACCAAAAGATCATGCAAGATACGATCCTATGGAATAATTCTAGGAAAGTAAATTAAATTTAATTTAAAAGAGAGTTTAGAACAGACGAAGGTCATTTATTTAGATGATCGACTCGCATGAAAAGTATTCATAGATGGTCATTGTCTCTTTAGTAGAGAACTTGAATATAGTCATGACACAAGAAACTAAATGAGATCAAAGAAAAGTGCAAATGCGAGATATGACTTAGGGTATAATATACAATGTCTACTCAAGAACACATAGTCCTAGGATTAATTTGTTAATCAAGTTGTCATATACTCCTAATAGATATATAGCAATGTACTCTCGTCATATACTGGTCATACCGGTTATTAATCAAGTATGAGCACTGCAAAGTTTTTTAGTTAGATTAAAACCCATCATGTGTGAGTGGGAGATAATGAACCACATACACCTATGAGGGGTATTATGGTCATTATTCTTTAAATAACTACCAAAGGTAGTTAAGGTTTTGAATTTAAAAACCAAAGAACAAAAAGATAAGTGTGATCTTTTTAACAAAAAATTATGTATAAGGAGATATGTTGTAAAGCTTTCTTTAACCAGTGGAACTATAACAATAATCCAAGTATGTGATTTTTTTGTTTTTGTAAGCATATTGAAAGATCCTACTTAACATGATTTGTGTGATTATGTTCTATCTTGATTATATCTAACAGTAAATCTCCCCTTAAAGTCATGTATTGTACCAAACCTAACCTTACTTATCTTTGGGTATTTGATTGTGCTTGTTTTCCGTATCTTGTCTATACAATGTGTTTTTCTTAGTTATGCATCTCAATGTAAAGATTATTAATGCTTTGATTAGATCACCTATGAACTTTAAATTTGTTGTCTTGTAAGCTTCCTTGAATATTTCTTTCCTTATAAAAATCTACCTATTTCATTCTCCACCTCACCTTTGTCCTCCCCCATTTCTTTACCTTTACCTCTTCCACCTTTACCCTTTACTTCCTCCTCCCTTATTGTAAACTCGTGTGCCCAAGATTATACACGTACACTTCGTTACTTTTCTAATTTTATCACTTATACTCTCACCACCCAAATACTTATTTAGACCCTACATCCTGTGCTCAAGCCAACAAATTTTCTCACTAGCGTTAGGCTACGCTTAAATAATTTAGTGCTCTCCATCGTAATAACACATAGATTCTTGTTCCTCCTCTACCAAACATAAATGTTGCCAATTAAAAGGAATCTTGATGGTTCTCTCAAGCATTATAAAGCTCGTCTTGTAGCTAAAAGTTTTCATCAAAACCCCAAGTGTTCATTATACTCACCTTCAGTTATGTTGTCAATCCCACCACTAATCACATCATCATCACCTTGGCAATGTCCTATAATTGGCTTATTCGCCAACTTAGATGTTAATAATTTCTTCCTTTATGGTTACTTACAGGAACCTATGTATATGTCTCATCCTAATAGCTTTATAGAACCACATCATCTTCGCTATGTTTGTAGATTGCATAAAGTCTTATATGGCTTCATCGCCTAAATCAAGAACTCCTTGATCTAAAATTTAAGCCCTCTAAATTTGATACCTTTCTTTTCACTCATAGAAGTAACTCTCACACAACCTTTCTCTAGTTTATGTGGATGATATCTTGGCCAGCAGTTTTTCTCCATTCTTCATTACAACACTTATCCATAATCTCAAGTTTGCCTTTTCTATAAAAGACTTTAAGTCCATTTCATCACTGTCTAGGCATTGAAACTCACACCACTTCTCTTGGTCTTCTTCTCACTCAAGCACAATACACTAAAGACCTCTTTTTTCGAAGTGAATTTGACAAATCTAAACTAGTTCATACACCCATCACTCCATCTCCCCCCTTGTCTAAAAATCATAATGTTCCCCTTTTCTGATCTACTAAATACTGTAGCACTGTTGGTGTTCTTTAATATCTTTACTTTGCCAGTCCTGACATTCAATTTTTTGTCAATAAGGTATCTCAATTTCTACAATCTCCCACTGATATTCACTAGTCCACGGTGAAAAGGATTCTATGCTATCTTTGCTCCACATGCTCTCACGGCATTCACTTCACCAAATCTTCCTTCCTTTCTTTACAAGCCTATTGTGATGCTGATTAGGCTAGCTATCCTAATGATCAACGACCTACATATAATTGTTGTATATTTCTTGGTGTTAACTGTTAATCTTATTTCATCAAGCGTCAAGAAGCAACCGACCATTGCTTGATACAAGACTGAGGATGATTACCAAAGTATTACTTTTCCTTCTACAGAATTATATTAGATTATTGCTCTTTTTGGTGAACTAGTATTATCTAATCTTCAACCTACCCTTTAGTGTGATGATCTTGCTGCTACATTTTTAGTCTCGTATTTGGTTTTTCATTCTTGTACAAAGCACATTAAAATTGATATTTACTTTGTTCATGATCTAGTCGCGAGCAAAACTCTAGGCATATTTCTTCTTCTGCCTAGATTGACAAGGAATAAGACCTGAGGGTCTAAAAAAAGAGAAAAGTATAGACTGCTAGTCCTTTCTTTCTGTTTTCAAGTCTGAAATAGGAAGCCCGGTGGCGTTTAAGTTGAAGCTTTCGGAGAAGACCAGGGGATTGCTGATATTATGACTAAAGTTCTTACCTATTAAGCAACATTTCACCAACTTCGAGACAAGCTACAATCTATATATGTTATCATTATTTTACACATGGCTAAGATCAATTCTGTTATATCTTTTTATTTATCCTTATCATTTATCTTATTTACCCTTATCTAGTTTTTCTAAGTATACTAAGGGACACTTACCCTGTTGATTAATCAATGAAATACGACACCCTTATCCTCGGTTTGCTTTTGTTTTATCACTGAGGCTACGGCATTATCCAGTTGCAGAGCAAGAAGACTCTCCTGACAGGCAGTTCACATGTAAATTCACTTTGCGAGTTGAAGTCTCGCTTAAGGTGTCTGAAGCTCATAATTGGAGGATATTTTAAGATGAAAAAATCCATGTCAATCTAGGAAAACAAGCCCATGTCTGAGAGGAGCCGCTGTGAGCCCGGAATTCATTGGTTGTAAACATATATATGTTTTGGAAAAAGCTCAAGAAGCTAGATGAACTAGAATTTCGAGCTGAAACTTTTTTCCCATGCAACTATCTTTTTGTGGATACGTAAGGATATAATTCACATTATTTAGACACATGCTAAGGGTGTGGCTATTGTAACAGTGTTATAGTATACTTGGAACAGAAGATGTGCGGTCCTCGTATGCGAATGAGTATAAAATTCGTGTCACTGCAAATCGTCACTTGGCAGTGAAAACTATGGTCTTCCCCAATACAAAAGTAACCAGGGACAGCTCAATGAAGAAGATGGTGTTCATGAGTCCACGATCAATTCTCCAGCCAAAAATTGTTATTCCCCCAGGATTGTTCTGCAAATACATCACTGCATAACAAAACATGAACACAAGTTACACCCATTGAGTGAACCATTACTGTAAAGACAATACAAAAGGCAGAAAGAAAGAATCATGTATTAAGCTGACAGCGTTAGTGGTGTTCATGTACAGATCCTGGAGTAATGCTCCAATCTATTTGATTTTTGACAGTATCAGCATTGCTAAATCTTAGTTAGCTGGTTTAGTTCTTTTCTTATAATGTCCCATTAGTGCCTAGTTTCTTGATTGTTCTTCGACAGCTATGTAAGAAAGAGAATCAAGATTAGCCAATAAATACCGAAGGCTTGCCGTTTGTGATACGAGGACATCTGGGAGGTCAGTTGTGTATTTACTGGCAATGACATGTAATCCATTGACTCCAAATCGTTTTCAGAGTAACTTATGTGAAGACAATTTTGACCATTCATGGCCTCCAAATTCCCCACACTGCTTGAGACTCTGAGTTGAGATACATCAGCAACGCTGCAGGTTGCCAATGCATGCCATCTACCAGCTAAAGATGCAATACCTTGAGCTCTATGGGATATCTTAGTAGCAGCATGCAAGCAAAGAATTATCCCAACAACCTGAACAATTGAGGATACCTGCAATCTCGAGGAAATTTTTCTGTGAACTGGCTTTACGAATGAGATCAAATAGGTAGTAGAAATGTCTAAAATTTATTATATTTCATTTTGGAACAAGACTTACGGCAAAGTCACCGCCATTTATGATGGTAATTCTACCTCTATAACCGGTGGTCTGCAATAGAGTCACACATTGGCTAGCTGTCACAACACAGAACTGTAGAAGAAGAAACATTCGGTACCTGTGGCTTATCTTGGACAGATTATAACGCAACCGAATGTGCTCCTCCATTAATATCGATATATCTGATTCTCTTTCCAGGAGCTTTGCGTAATCATCAAAGTGAACAACTTGCAAGTTGCAGATTAGATGAAACAAAATGGTGGCCAGTAGATATATGGTACTCAGATAGGTCCAGGAAATGATCAAACCAAGTAAAATAGTGCTAGACAACCACCACGATTCGTGATGTACATATGATATGCGAACAACCTCACGCACAATCTTTAGAAGTAAACACGTTAGTGACCAGAAGACAAACAACTGTAAAGAATTCTGCAAAACATAAACATCCCTCTTTTATTGATCACAATATCTGACAAAAATCAGTTAAAATTGCAAGTACAGGATATGAAAGATGATAATAACAGAACTGAATGCAGCTGCTTGCACATTTAGTAACGAATATTTGATGAAAAGGAAAGATCTTATACACGAACATAGCTTAACAAAAAGGAAAGTTCTTATACACGAACATAGCTTAACAAGTAATTAGTATCTAAATTCCACAAATTCAATTCATACTTCACAATCTATGAGGTATAAGTTAGCTTAAAACACCAACGTAGATCATGGATATTGGTTGCTAAATGCAAACCAAACCATACACCCGATAATAAACGAAAATCTCCAAACTTGTTTAAACTTGCGAATCAACTTCAAAAGCAAAAGAAATCCGTGAGATCTGTTCGAACAGGGAAAGTAAAAGATCTTTCAAGAGAAGAGAAGAGCTCATTTCCATCCGTCATATTCCCCTGAACAAATCATCACAAATCATTAAAAAACATGCACTTAATAAGAAGAAGTAACCGATAAGGTTCTAACCTTGATTTGTTGAACGTATTGGCTACTAGAGTGAGTCATGTGGCCACTATATCTGTCAGCAATTATAAACCTCCTGACACCATACTTGCGTACATTAAGCGACAAGCAAAGCAAGGAAACAGCAGCTAAACACGCCTGCATTGCTAGAATATCCAGCTCGAAATCCTCAATATGGTACTTTTCATATTCTGAACAACTGGAGAGCTCTAACATACCAATAGGAAGCAGAACACCAACCACTGCAAAAGCAGCCCATGAAAGCAATGACCAAAAAACGGAAGATTGTTTAAAACCCAGAAGGGACAGAAAAGTTTCAAGCTTTTGAAGGACTCGATCCAGAACAACGTCGTCATTTGCTCGCTCCTGCGAGCGTGGTGGTCGTTGATGGTTGTGATTTTGAATTGGATTGAGAAGAGGGGCCCGAGCAGTAGAGGACTGGTCCACTTGTACATGGCTATCCGCCATTAGTTTCAAATAAAGACTCAAGCGTGATGGGCTTATCAATGAACTCACAATCAAAGATCAAACCTGAAACAAAGGGGTTTGAAAGCAGACATCAAAGAATGTAGGAGGTCGCTTTAGATTGACAGGATATAAATAATGGCACCTTGCTTTTTTCCTGCAATTCTCATTTGGGGTGCATCGAAAGCATTCTTTCTTGCATTTGAAACAACCCATACTGCCATAACTATCACAAAGGTAGACCAAAAAGAATACTCAAATAGTACAAAATAGAAACTAGGAACAAAGATAGCCGTGGCAAGCCCATCTTTTTTTCCAAAACGCGAATTGCACAGCACTGGTTTAATTACAGCCGTCCGCGTAGATGCAGGAGATTATCATAACCATTGACAATGGCGGGATATTAACCGAAAAGGTCAGTCAAGGATCCCAAAGTTCCATGAGTGCATACGCATAGAAGAATTGAGGTCTAAGGAGCCATTAAAAAAAAGGATAGAACTTTCCTCCAAGGAAACAAATGCTTTTTTAAAGTTAGGTAGAGTGACGACAAGAATTGGAATCGATTCCTCAGGATGTGCACTTTGTCACTACCAGTTACTACAAAACAGAGTTCGAAGCTCGTCAAGTCATATCCCATTGATTGCATGGTGTTACATACTTACATTCCTTTGGATAGAAAAAGACTCAGGTCCCACGTACAAATGATTGTGAAAATTAAATTCGATGTGGGTTACTAAAAGCATACACCTGACTGTCAAGCAATGACAGTTGTTGCAAGTTTTATATTCTTACCTCAGTTCTCGGAGGAAGTACGATCGTTAGACATCATCCATTTCAACTGCTAAAACTTTGGCACAATGGGCCACAAGGGTCGTGAGATTCGAGATTGGCTGTAAATGTTAAGCCTTGCAAGTTCCCTTAGATAAATTGTTTTACTAAGCCTAAACTGCGAATCGGATTATTCATATGCATTATACACAACGGAACCTCCTCATTCCAAAATGGGACTCAACCGCACATCAAGTGCATACGTTTACGCTTCGTGATAGATTTGGGCTTCATTTACCACTGATGCCTAAGGTCCACATCAATTTCATAATGCCATGCATCATGGACCAGCTACACGACTTCAATGAAACAGCAGCACTTGGATGATAGCTGAAATTGCTATACGTGTAAAGACCAGATATCCTTCCTGGAAAATTAAAATTGTTTAAGAAAACCTCTGGATGGTGGAAGTAGATCAGGAATGGTAAGAGGACGCTTTGACAATTTTCCATCTCCAAAGCAATCCATTTTGCGTAAGTGCCTAAATTGTAGTCACACCAATTTATAAGCAACAATAACAACCAGCTTAGTTCAGCAGAAAACTACTCCGACGAACATATAAAGATCTGCAACCACACAGATGATGAAATGCATCTAAGACACCTATTTCAGTAGTTGCTCATTGGGTAGACCAACACTAACAAAAAGGCATCGAGTAGAACCAAATGCATCTACATCAAATCAAAGAATGAAGAAATTCTTTGGGACACGAAAACATATACATTGGATAAACCCTGCTCATTAAATAATTCAGTTCAAGTTTGAGTAGATAGTATATAAAAAATTGCAAAAGATGTCAACTTCAGAAAACATCTCCCAAGTGCACAATAAGAAAGTAAAATCCAATTGGCAATTCATCACCTGAAGAAGCACCATCAATCAAACAGCAAATCACATTAATCAAGCAGGTTAATCAGCAATCTCTTGTTTAGCACCTTAGAGGAATGCAAAAATCATCTCTGGGAATCTAAAGCTACATGAGAAACAGTAGCATGAACAAACTTCCAGCACCACATACAATAACATACTGGCACATCTGCACAAGTGATTTTCAGCAACGTCCACTTACTCTAGAATTCACGAATATACTCGCTGTTGAAACTACCATTCTAAGGATCTACGATTACCGCAAAGCACAAATGAAGCAGCTAGTATGTGAGCTCATAAGAACACACCAAAGCTGGAGTAATCATACAACACTGGGAGTCAAATTAATCAAATTAAGAACAAATCAAGGTTTGTACAGTACCTCTAGTGTGCCCGAAGACTACTAATTGAAAGTTCTATAAAATCCACAGAACACAGGTAACCTCCCGGACCTGCTTGCTTTGATACTGCAGTGACATCCACAAACAATATCATGAAGAGATTCTGGTTGGTTAAATCTTCAATCTTCTCTCATCGTCAGTACAGAAACAGCAGAACAGAATGGCAGAAACAGTTTTTTCCTTGTCATTGAATTTGTTTATCTTTCAACATTATTGAACAATTTCACTGAACCACTAATTCCCTTTTATAGTACAAATGTATCTTTAACGACATGGTAGTCCCTAATAACATTGCATAATGCCAATTCTTTGAAACATAACTGCCAAAGTGATCCACTTTCCCCGAATCTGCTTTTATATATTTTCGAATTATTACAGAAGCAAATCAATATGAATTTGCTAATTTAAATAACTGATAGATCAATAAGGTTTTTTTAACCTTTCAAGTCTTGCGGACAATAAAGTAGTCAACCACTAAATATTGCAAATTAAATTGATGAAACAAAAGATAGGTCGATGGTTAGTTTTTGTTGGTTCAGGAGAGGGGAAAGTGAAAAGAATAGGACACCACTGCAGCTGCAATTGTGAAAAATATTATCAAAGACAACTCATATAATAGATGATAACACCCCCAATCCATAACCTGGCATCCGATGTCTGAATTTATTATTTTCTCTTGTTGGATGTTTTATCTTTAATGCCAAGGAATCTCAAAATATTTTCTTTGACAAGTGCCAGTCAACTCCAAAATTGCACATTGATCATAAGAACCCAATCCCAACAAGAAAGAGCAATATATCCTTAAAGCATGTAACTGAAGAAGTTCAAAATCACTTGAAAAAGGGCTTTTCGCATCATATTGATAATAAAAGTTTCTTCTTGTTGAAGTTCATTAGTAATAATCTAAACGCAACATATTTTAGCAGAATAAACTATAAAAGCCCAATGAGCAGCCACTATGGATGAGAAAGATAATCCCGAACACATTCCACGAATATCAAATTGACTAATTACCTTGTCCGTACATGGTTACTGTTTATATCTTCACCAATGAAAAGCTAAGAATGTCTCCTCCACTTCACACCACCGTCTCTTGCAAACACAATGTTAATATTAAAATAGCTGGAGCTGATAGGAGGAAGAAAATCCATATTGTTTCTAACCTTGAAAGTTTTAATAGAGTTTGTTACAATGTACTAGTGTAAATATGTTACATACACAAGTAACAGCTGAAACTGATCTTTTTCAAGGGCTATCACGCCACACCTTGCGATGCAAGCAGTGTCATAGATGCATTTTCTATCTCGATATCAGAGCTGGAGAACAAGTTAACCTGCAACTTAACTATTTGATGGGAGGAGGTAAATAGTTCATCCACCCAATCACCACAGAAGCCTGCTAAAAAAAGTATGAATGATCATCTGACAATCAAAGTTCGCAACTTCCTTTCAAGTGATATCTCTCACCTCCACTATTTTCAATGTTAGTAACAACATAATTATCTTGTCCAGATAAAAGGGATCAAGGTTGAAAACTTAATATTCAACCAAACAATCCACCAGTTCCTAGTTCCCCTTGTTGTAACTCCTTTCGCCGCTGCTCTTCCAAAGGATCTGGACTCTTCATTATCCTTCGCAGACGCCTGATCGTAAGATTAAAAAGATCAAAGATAAATATAAATAAAAAGAAGAATACTACTTAAAACTCAATGCTTTCTAATTTCCAATCAGTACAGGATACCTGTCTTGAGCATGTTGAGCAGGAAAAGTAGGCATAAAATCTTTCGACTTTGGAAGAGGAACCTCACGAAACCACTCATGGTTAAGAGCAGCTTCAGCAGTTATTCGCTGAAAGATGGGCAAATATCACCACATTATTAAATCCACTCAAGCATTTGAAATTAAAGAACCTAGTTAAAATATCGTTATCTACCTTCTCAGGGTCATAGGTGAGAAGTTTGTTTAATAAATCAAATCCAGAATCAGATAGCACCGGAGAACCAGTGAAAGATGTAGCTGGGAATTTCTTACGCAGTAAGTTATACCTGAAAGGAGTATACCAGAAGGTTAACATACAAAAAAAGGAATGATGTTTAACTGAAAGTGTCACCAATAGAGCCCAGATAGCCAGACCAGAATCACCCAGCTGGAAGCCTGGGAAAACAGTGGCAAAAATAAGAACTTAATGCTGCTGTAAATCTCAAAATAAATGTATGAAAAGCCAGTACTTACTGATGCTTAACAAAATTGACCTTGACCCCAGGCAACTTGGAAAACCCAGGCCATATTGTCTCATTCGGGGTACCAAGGGTGCGAAAAATCTGTAATTGAGGTAAAAACTAGTCAGCTCACTGCCAACTAAATAAAGATAACGTGCCTTTAAGTACAATACAGATTAGTGATCAAAATCAAGACAAAGATAACAAAACAAGAGCACATTTTATCTTCTATTATATGTTATTTTTGCATGGAATACCTTGTCAAGTTGATCAAATTCAGTTTTTCCATTGAATAAAGGCTCCTTTGATAATAGTTCAGCCATAATACAGCCTAAAGACCACATGTCAATAGCAGTTGAATACTGCTTAGCTCCTAAAAGCAGTTCAGGTGCCCTGCAAGCACATCAAATAACCTCAAGAATGGCACTCCTAAAACATAGAAACAGATAGCCACCAAGATAAACCATATGGTTTGCTGGGAATAAACAGGAAAGACAAACACTTCAATATTTTCCTAGGTTGAATTGTAAGTGTACAACTCGGTTTTATCACCACCACAAGTTACATTTAAAGTTGAAAAGAGTGGAAGTAACCACATAATAGCAGAAAGTTGTACAACCATGGTTCTGAGCAGTAGGAAAGAATCAAATATAGCAATTGAGCTTTAGGCATGTATGCACAGTTTATTAACCAAATATTGTCTCATCCAGCATAACCATTATCTAAAATCTCAAAAATGCTTTCAAGCAAATCATAAAATTCAAACATCTAAGCAGCACATAACTTCACCACATAAAACAAGAAGTATGCCTTCATGAAGATGTTAAACCAGCAAAGTAAATTGTATGAATTGGAAGTATAAGGAACACAGGACAACAAGAAGAGCAACAACAGAGTGAAGCAATGTTTACCTGTACCAAAGAGTAACAACTAAATGAGTATATGGTTTCAATGGGCTTCCATATTGACGAGCCAGCCCAAAGTCACATATCTTCAACTCACCCCTATTATTTAACAATAAATTTGATGTCTTCAAATCTCGATGAAGCACCCAATTGTCATGCAGATACTTGATACCCTCTAATAGCTGAAGCATTAAACATTTGACTTCACTCTGACTAAATGGCTGCTTCATGGACTCCATGAGTCCTTTTAAATCATGCTCCATGTACTCCATTACCATGAAGATGCTATCAAGGTTACTCCCCACCACAACTTCTTTTACATCAACAATGGAGGGATGGTGAAACGAAAGAAGAACGTTAATCTCCCTCAGTGATGTTAGGGGAAAACCTTCCCGTTCTTTCTCCATCTTGACCTTCTTCAAAGCAACAACTTCACCTGTCTTCTTATCTCTAGCCCTATATACAACACCATAAGTACCTTCATCTATCTTATTCAGTCTCTCAAACTCATCAACACTTCTACAACCCAAAAGCATGTTAACACTTCTTTGAGGAGGTCCTGCAGGTTCTGGTGTCTCACGAGAATCATCTTCATCCCCTGAGTCAGTATCAGAGTGGCCACCACTACTCCCATCATTATCATGTTCCTCATCAATAACCATGTAGTCATCCTTCTCAGAATCATTGCCAGTTTGAGACCTTGCACGACTGCCCCGCTCATCAGTAGATGAGCTGCCTTTGACTCCATCAGAACCCTCCCTCCTCGTGTCTCCAAACTCTGGGGTTAATGACTTATTCCGCAACGTCAAATCTGATGACTCCACCTGAGACACCTTTTTCCTTCTTTTAGACGTCTCCTGATCCTCTACAATTTCCCCTTCGTCAACAGGAGAATTGTCACCAGCCGCCCATCTTGAAGATGATATATTGCGTGTTGGTACATAATCCTCATCATCTACCTGCCCTTCACGATCAGCACCCACCTGCCTATCCTCGTGAGGTGAAGAAGTTAACTCAACAGGAGACTCCAGAGAGTCCAACATGGAATATCCAACTGGCTCTTCAGTCCCTGGACCTGTTCCTGGTGAAGAACGATGAAAAGTTTGCTGTATATTCCCTTTAATGGGAGATATTTCTACACCTCCATCTGGGATAACACTAGGTGACTGGCGGTAAGACTTGGGTAGAGGTGGCGGTGGAGGAAGTGTGGTTGCTGCAGCATTTATCCTGCCTTTCGATGAATGATTTACTTCTTTCTCATCTCTATCCCAAACAATAGGAGAAAACTTTCTCTTCTTCTCTACAGGAGCCTGTGTACCATTCTCCACTACGTTAGAAACCTCAATATTGTGAACCTGAGATTCAGACTCAATAGCATCATCAGAGCCACTCTCACTGGACAGCTCACCAGGCTCTCTATCCACATTCCTAACAGATAACCCAAATCTCTGTGATCCATAAGCTCCTCTTTTCCCACTACTGCCTGAATCACTCCTACTCGAAGAGGATCGATACTCACCATTACTGGCCTCTCTCTCCTTTATATCCTTCTGTCTAACCCTAACTCTATCTTTGTAATCACGATCTCCTTTATATCTCTCCCTTTCCCTATTACCATTCCCATACTCATCTTTCGAATATGAAAAATCCCTCCTTGACAATTCAAAATTAGACTCTCGGTCCCTAAACTCGGTATCTCGATAAACCCCATGTCGCCCAGCCGCCATAAATTTGCAAAAATCACCGCCGGAATATAAACCCACTGTCACCCGGGAAATAAACCCTAAGACCCCTCTTACAAAATCAACAATTCTCCAAATCACAACAAAAAACCCGAAACCCCAAGACCAATAAGCAAGACTAGAATAAGCAATACGAAGCAAAAGAAACCAACTTCAGGTCAGCTACAAATCCCAAAATTAACTTTTGAAACCCCAAAAAAAGAAACAAACAGAACAGACCGAAACCCTAGAAATCAAACAGGAAACAATGAGGAACAAAAATAAAAGAAAAGACCAAGAAATATGTAAAGCGCGATGTGAGTTTGAAGGTTAGGGTTAAGGGAAATTGAGAGGAAAATTATGGCTTACCGGGAAGGAAAAAGGCGTCGATCGGAGCGAGAGAAAGGGGGGCGAAATTGAGAAGAAAGCAAACAGCAGACGCTATCAACGAGAGAAAGCGATTAGGGCCTTCCAGTGTTTTAAAAGGCTGCGCGTGCTTTTATCTCCAATCATGGGCCTTTCACTTTTTCTTCACCTTTTCTTTTTCTCTTCTCTAATAAATAATAAAAAAAAAGATAATACATTATAAGACGTCTTTATATTATATGAACAAACAATAATTTTAATTTATTTAATTGAATTTTACGCATTTCTTATTCTCTTAAATAAACAATTTTATAGTTAAAAAACAATTTTAGGAATTAATGGAAAATTTTTGAGTCCAAAAGCTGTGACCATCTATTTTATTCATAATGGTATACTTTTTGCTTACACTATAAAGGTATACTATTTTATTATAAAATAATGGTATACTATCTTATTCATATGCAACAATTGCTTATGAGAAGATATAAATACAATAGCATTCTTAGCTAGCTATGTTAAGTATCATATGCAACAATCTGATTTGTAAGTCTCGATCAACTTGGCATACAAATTTTTGGTCATATTATGACACAAGTGCCCGTGAGAAGTAGGAAAAACAAATAGTACTTGTGATGTCTTAATTTAATTGCTATAAGCTTACTTAATATTAGGATAAAAGTACCAATTCACTTGTACAAATTTCATAAAGTTGTTAAATAAGTTTGTTACAATTTTACAGCTTAAAAATTTGTCCTTAATGTTAACTTTATCTACAAAAGAATCTATATTTAGACAAAAATTGAGAACATAACATTTATGAAATGCCTATTCAATGATGTAAATAGTACTAGTGTAGATTTCAATTAATTTGGGCATATTGGAATATCTTTGAATCAATATAATAGTCAGTCCTAAAACTTTTTCTAATTGAAAAATACTAATTAATAATTAGTATTTTTGCGTTTGATTCTTAATTTAATTGATTAAATTATATTCTCGTATTAGCTTCGTTGCATTATAAATTTCTGCTATATGTTTATGGCCATAAATTAAATTTGGGATGAAAATTTAAAACAGTTACACAAAGCCAAAATCATGTGATAAAAAACGTAACCCGTTCAAGAGAACAGATCTTGAGTAAATTAGACAATTCCTAAAGCAAGATTTTCACATTCATCAGCCAACATTCTTATTTAATAAAAACAGAAGGATGAAAAAAAATAGAGAAAAAAGGGGTAGGGTATTCATCCCTACCCCTTTTTTCTACTGTATAAGTCCCGTTACTCACTTATGTTTTATGGACTTCTGATTTGTTGGGTTGTGGTCGCGTGCAACCTTGAGGTTGGATCGCGTGCAAACTTGAAGTACTGAGGTACGCAAAACACGGGCCCAACGCAAAACACGGACCTAACATTAAAAAGCTATCGATTCTGAAGTGCAATTTGTCTGATTATTCATATCTGAATGCATGCTTATATTGTTTTTGTGAAAATCAATCGGTTAATTTAGATACATGATTACTCACTAAGCTAAAAGCTTAGCACGGTGGATTTGCCCCGTGTAGGTTCAAAGCGAGGAGATTAAAGTCTGGGATGAGTCAACTGCAGTGGCCAAAGGAGTCTGCGTTTTGTGTCGCTCGAATATGTATTTTGTTTCGCGTGTTTGGGCTTGTAATTATTCTTTGCATTTTTGTTCTGAGATTTGGATTATGTAATATCTGTGGGTGAGTTTGCTTTACTAATGTTTTGGTTTTGTTTGTTCTGTCTTGGGTGGCATCCATGTATCCTCCCAGGGGGTATTTGGGTGTTACAAATCCAGTGGAAGAAACGCAGCAGATTGTACTGGATGAAGCAGATCAGTCCAAGTTTACAAACCTAGGTTCCGAGCTGGACAAGGGCTTAGTCAAAGAAATTACAAGTTGCCTGGTGGAAAATAGATCGGTTTTTGCTTGGGTGCTGAGCGACATGCCTGGAATTCCTCGATCGGTAACGTCACACTCCCTCGGAATCCGAGCAGATTATAAGCCAGTCAGACAAAAGAAACAGTCGCACGGCAGGGAGAGACAAGAAGTGATCAAGAAAGAGATAGAGAGATTGCTCGAGGCTGGATTTATTCGGGAAGTCAAGAACCCTAAATGGCTGGCGAACGTTGTATTAGTGAAGAAAAAGAATGAAAAATGGAGAATGTGCATTGACTTCACCTACCTAAACAAGGCGTGCCCGAAAGATAGCTTCCCCTTACCCAAAATCGACCAATTGGTAGACTCTACGTCGGGGCACGAGCTATTCAGTTTTTTGGATGCTTTTTCGGGCTATCATCAGATACAGATGAGTACCGAGGATGAGGAGAAGACAGCCTTCATAACTGACCAGGGCACGTTCTGTTATCAAGTGATGCCGTTCGGCTTAAAAAATGCAGGGAGCCACCTATCAACGACTCGTAATGGAAGTTTTCAAAAAACAGATCGGTCGATCAGTCGAGGCTTATGTGGATGATATGGTAGTCAAGAGCAAAACGGCCGCCGAGCATGTGAGAGACTTGGAGGAAGTCTTTCAAACCCTTAATAAGTTCCAGATGAAGCTGAACCCGGAAAAATGTGTTTTTGGCTAATTATAATAACAATACTAACAATAACACTAATAATAATCAACTAATTATAATAACAATACTAACAATAACACTAATAATAATAACATTAATAGAATTAATTATAATAAATAATAAAATGTTATTGAGGAATAAGATTAAGAATAATAGTCATAATACTCATCCTAATAATCATCACAACAATAATAATAAGGACCATAAGAATAATAATAATATTTGTTATTAAAATATATATATATATTACAGCAAACAACATTAAATAATAATAACAAATCAATATTTACAAGGAATTATTTGCTTGGTTTTAGGTAGCAAATTTTGAATTTTCTATATAAAAATTCAAAACATAGAAGCAAGCAGTAAAGGAGAAGCGGAAGAAGAAGAAGGGGCTCTCGCGAGTGTGAGTACGACTCGTGAGATTCGCACTCGCGAGACTGCTCCATTTTTGACAGACTCGCGAGCGCGATATATCGCGGTCGCGAGAACGGCGTAATTGCCCACGCTCGCGAGCGCGATATCTCGCGCCTACGAGACTACACAAAATGGACCAGTCCACTCGCGAGAGTTTTTATTATTTTTGTCATTTTTGCAAAGGATTTATTATATATATTTCATTTATTATTATATTCTTTACTCATAAATATTATCATTTTATTATTATTATATATATTTGTAATGAGAAATTTTTTTATTATATTATTAGTATTATTATATATATGTTATTATTTTTTGAGGGGATATATATATATATATATGTTATTATTGAATTTTTTTTATTATTAA
>JAOTAZ010000003.1:8624538-8643562 GCA_025629785.1 Erythroxylum oxycarpum
TTCATATATATACACTAAAAAGTATATATATATATACAATTAATATGAAATATATAAATTTTGAAAACAACAATAACAATAACTACATCCTAGTTGAAGTCCCACTAACTAATATATTTAGTTATATTATATATAATCACTTTTGTTTAAGTTTACATACGTAAAAAATTTATTTAATACATTCTTATTTGTAATTGTTGTGAATTTTATCATATTCTTTTTTGTGTATAGGCAATTATTATTTTATGTGGGAGAAAATTGAAGTTTTTCAATTTATTCCTAATTTTTTAAATTTCAATGAAAACCGGTATTTGACTAGTATTTTAGTTATTACCCAATATCGATCAATATCAATGGACCGAGCAAGAAAGTTACATACTGAATTTTGGTACCAATCAATACCAACTGAAAGAGTTGGTACCAATTTACACTAAACTTCGGTCAAAACTTGCTTATTCGGTACCAATTTTTCATCAGTACTAGTCGATATGGTATGGTATTCATATTACTACTAATAACAGTTATAAAGGCAACAAGATCTCCTTTAGTTTTTAAGCACCTCCATATTACTTCCCTGGTTACTTTGTCATACGTCTTCTCTAAATCAACAAAAACCATGTGTCGGTCCCTCCATTTGTCCTTATAATATTCTGTTAATCATCTAAGAAGATATATGGATTCTGTCGTGGACCTTTCTGACATAAAATCAAATTGGTTCTCCGAGATAAGTATAGCCTTTCTCACTCTCTAATCAGCCTCTCTCATAATTTCATAGTGTGAGTCAGTAGTTCGATGCCTCTATAGTTGTTAAACTTTGGATATCTCATTTATTCTTATAGAGAGGGACTATAGTACTAAGTCTTCACTTATCTGTCATTTTGACGACTTGGAGGATCATATTAAAAACCTTGACTAACCAACTAAAACTCTCATTCCAATTTCTTAATATTGGTATCAAAATCATTTTGTGGTTATATAACTTGGTTAAAGTTGTTTGATTATTATTTTTTAAGTTAAAGTTGTTTGATTATTATTTTTTAAAATTTAAGATTGAAATCCTAAACCCTAAACTTCTAAAATCAAATTAGACTTTACTATATCTAAAAGGTTTAGATTGAAAGTTCTAAAACACCGCATAAAATTTTAGAATTGAAGCCATAATAAGATTGAAAAACAAAAATTGTTTAAGAGTTAAACAACATGTTTGAAACCATATCAACTGCTGACAATTAAGTCACCCACTCAGGAGAATCATTAAACATGAGACTTTTAGCACAAAATAAACCCATAATTGTTCTGAGTTTGTTAGCATGCATTTGACATGGTTTGATGAACACCGTATTTTTCATATAATTTAATTATTTTATCTACTATTAGCAATTAATTCTATTAATGACATATGAAAATTATTTTTAACGTATCATTCAATATTAATTAAGGATTTATCAAATCAATAGTAATAAGAAACAATAGAATATTTTTCCTAATTACTTTAGGGCAATGAATCTAATATTAATCACTCAACTACCTCTATATAGTTCATGATATATCCAATAACCACTAAGTGATATACTCTTGATTAAAATAAGCCATAAGTAGTATTAAAATAGAGCAATCTCTATATAAGATACTTTGGAGACCTCAAGTCGAAGGATCACTCATATAATTATTATAATGAGAATTTTTATAAACATACAAGTACTGTCCTAAATGGATTTCTCACCTGAGTTTAGGCCAGCACACACATGTTATGTTTCTTCCTTATGAAATAAGTAGTCGATTCATAGACCAAAGGATGATAAACAAAGGTATGAGTATTTGTTATTAATCACTTAACTACCTCGATATAGTTCATGATATATCCAATAACTACCAACTAAGCTACTCTTGATTAGAATAAGTCATAAATAGGATCAAAATAAAGCAATACCTACATAAGATATTTTAGAGATCTAAGGATCACTCATATAATTATTCCAATGAAAATTTTCAAAGACATACAAATAATGTTCTAAATAGATTTCTAATATAAGGTCAGTTCAATAAACTTGTTATTTAATGAACATTCACGCGCTTATTAAAGTATCTTCATCTTTTAGTATATGAAATCGATTACTTTTTTTTGTAAGGAAGAAGGCTAAAAGTGTACTTTAATCCCTAGCATTTACACCATAATCTAAGTTAAACTCTTACGCTTTCGAGGCATTTAAGTTGAACTCCAACGTTTACAAAATGTTCAAACTAGACACTACGAGGACGAAAAATCTGACAAAAGTTACCCTCTATCATTTAAATGCCATGTGCCTTTTTTTTTTCATATTAGTAGGACCCACTTTGCCACCTTAGTGAGAAGTGAGTCCCACTAATATGCAAAACTCACCATTTTGAGTCTTCTAGAAGTAAAAGTAGTGGAAGTAACAGCAGAGAAAACCAAGTTCTTGAAACCTAAGGTTTTTTATGTTGCACCGATACAACAAGTCCCTCCTTTGTTTCCTAACAACCATTACCATAATTATCCGATGATTGCGCCTAAAAATGGAGGGATTGAGAAGGAAAGACTTGTCTACTACTATCAATTTCTCTTATTCCTTTGTTGGGAACTCGTTGTTGTCTTCATTGACTGGTGAAACTGACTGTAAACAACTATCATCTTCATCAACGTTTCAAATTTTGAATCTATCCCATTTTTTTTATCAGAAAGCCTCCATTGTCTTCTTCTTCTTTGAAGCGCAAGTGTAGCTCTGAAACTTTCGGTTCTGGCAAATGCGGATCTTCTTCTGGTCGTTGCCATTGCTCGAAGAAAAGGTAACTCTCCTTAACAAACTTTGCCTTTTTATGTTGTTTACTTAATAAAATTTTTGGTTCAATTTGTATTTGCAATTGAATTATTTTGCAAACAAATTTGTAGCAAAAAGATGAGATCAAAGAGGGTGATGAGGGTTCTAGCAATTAGCTTAAAGATGGATGATATTCCTCATTAAAAAGAAAATTATGTTGCGTTCGACAGAGGCTATTACAAGTGCAGCAGTGTAAAGGGATGCCTAACCTACAAACATGTATAGAGAGCTTTGGACGATCCAACAATGCTAATTGTTACCTATGAAGGAGAGCACAACCATGCTCTATCTATCACAAAAACTACCAGTATCATCCTAGAATCCTCGTAGAACACAAGAACATCATTCCAACTGCAATAGGGGATAGAGACTACTAGGGATGTCAATTTTTGTCCGACCCAATTTTGGCCCGAATTGACCGGCTTTATCTAGAGATGATTAGCAGTTAGTTCATTTTCCTTTTAAAATATATGAGATGCATCTGCTAGCTAGTTTTTCCTTTCCTTTTCTTTACTTTGTTAAACAACTGTGATCCCATTTCTTTGTTCATCAACATGTAAAATTGGAGAAAAAAAGGCCCAATCAAAGATGGTGGATTTGGAATTGGATTTTGACTCAAAACGGTGAGTTTTGCATATTAAAGAGACCCATTTTATTTAAAAATAAGAATGTCACGTTAAAAAAAAATAGATCCTATTAATATGCAAAATAAAAAAAAGTCACTTGACATTTAACTAACAGAAGGTAACTTCCGTTAGATTTTTTTTCTTTATAGAGTTTGGTTGAAACGTTTTGTAAACATTAAGGTTCAACTTAAATTCCTCGAAACATTAAGGTTCAACTTAAATTTTGGAAAAAAAAAACGTTAGGGTTTAAAATACACTTATGACTTAAGGAAGAAATATAATATGTGTTAATCTTTTATGCTTTATTAATGTCCAATCTTAATATAACAATAATTAAGAACAATTTAAGAATAATATATTGTTAGGTTTTAAAACCAAAATTAACAACAACAAAAAAAGAGGTGATGCAAGAGGCAATTTATTGATGAGTTCCCTTTATATTGTCATTGAAGACCTAAATATATAGGTAATAATCTAAACAAACTATAACCCATTAAAATAGGACTGCATTTTAAATAACTTTGAATCATTCTCCAACATTCTCTCTTGTCTCAAAGTTTTAAGACTTCTTGCGTCTGATGATATACTTCCCATCACCCTTGTTAGAGCACTTCTCTTTAAAAGCTTCTTCTTGGTGTACTTCTCACCAATATTAAAATAATTTTCTTCTTCTTCTGCCAAATTGACACTATCTTCAATCTTATTTTTGCAATTCCTTTGTATATGCCCAAATTTCTTGCATCTAAGGTTTTCCCTTGTGCCAATAATTGTCTTCATCATGACTAGGCTTTTTGCAAATACCACATTGAGATTGAGCTTTTCCTTTTAAAAATGAGGCCTTTCTTAGATAAGTCCTCTCAACTATCTGTTGAGTTCCTTTTTTCTCAACATTCTTCTTTGCTCCTGAGCATGCCGAGCATTGATTCATTTGGGCAAGATAATTTGATTGATATCTCTTAAATCCTCAAGCTTACAAGCACTTTCTTTACGATCTTGTTATTAGGCGGCTCTTCTCCTATCAATCTAATTTTATTTATCACCATCATTAGCTTGTCAGAAAACTCTTATAGAGTCTCCTTTTCTTTCATCCTCATAATCTTAAAATCTCTTTTGAGATTTAACATTTGCATCCGCCTTATTCTATCATTGTCACGGTAGAGTTCTTTTAGTGTGTCCCAAGCTTCTTTGGCTATTTCACAACACATAATTCTTGGAAAAATTGATTCAGAGATAACATAATGAATTTGACATAAGTCCCTTTGAACTTTGACTTTTTTTATTTTCATGAGTCCTAATTTGATTGATTGTTGGGTTATTTCTTAGCTATAGTATTTGCCTTTTACCTTCAACTCACTATCACAAGTTAATACCTCTCAAACGAGCTTTCATTTATTATTAGACACCATGTTACTGCTATCTCTCGAACACTCAGAGGCCCCTTAAGATCATAAGAAGCTCTGATACCATGTTAAAATTTAGAACTAAATTAAATTAACCAAAAATATAGAGTAGAAACGAAGTAATGTAAGAGGCAATTTATTGATGAGTTTCCTTTACATTGTCATTGAAGGCCTAAATATATAAGTAATAAAATAACAAATTTAGCTAATACCTTGGTAAAAATTAACCAAACAAATAAAAAGTTTAAAAGTTTAAATACCTAAAATAAAAGAAACAATCAAAACAAACTTGAATAACTCAGAAAAATAGGGCTATAATTTAAACAACTTTGAATCATTCTCCAATGTACATAAATATAATATCAATTTTATAATTTTATTTATCACATAAATTTTATTACATACATATGAATATAAAATAGAGAATATTTTTAAGTAATTATACCATTGAACTACAAGTAGATGGATTATAATCTCAAGATACTTAACATGTGGAAGATTTTTCCACCCGAAGGGAACTTCTTGTTCTGGCATCTACATGAACCCATGCCACAGGTTAGATATTTTTATTATATGTTAGCCACGTTCTGGCATTTAAAAGCTTCCAAGTTTGTGTGACCTAATCCTGGAAATGAAACCTGTCATTTATCGTCACCATTGGTTTTGAAGGCGTCAAGCGCGTTGTAAGGGACAATACTTAGAAAATATTTTTAGGATATGCCATGTGAAAATGATGGAATTCAGTTTGTTCATACTATTACTTCCATGTTTGGAGAGTACTAAACATTAATTGTATCTGGTTTGTTGATTCATCGGTGCATCTCCATAACAGGTTGCTAAAGCTGTTAACATGTCTACATAGTCTTAGGACAGAAATGAGGCTACATTGCCTGTTTCCTGAGAGTTAGAGCACACTATGCCTTCATCTTTGTTTCAGAATGGAGAGGAGGGCCTGATGTTTTGGGGAATGACTTTGATGTTTAACCTTCAATTTCCCCTTCTTTGTATGTGTCAATAATATGTCATCAGTCTGATCGGAGTACAAGATGGTTGTAAAAAGACTTCAAGTGATTGATAGGATCCTTTTATTAACAAGCCTCGTTAACATTCTTTATAAAAATCCCTATACATATTCAATATACAACCCACAGAAAACGTTGAACGTCTCTCCTCAGTTTAAAAGGAAACAAAAAGAAACAGAAACAGAAGCAGAACTTCAGTAGAAAGTTCCTGATGTCCTACTCTCCGTGTCTTCACAGAGCTATCAAAATTTCATATTTGTACAATCATTTTACACCACAGATGAAGCGGCACGCTTGAGATTATAATTTGGTTGATGCTGACTCATTGAATCTTCAATAGCCAGACCTTGAGCACCGAAACAGAAGTACTGATTCATCAACCTTTTATTCAAAGATGCTTGTTTATGCTTCAATGAGCGATTTGATTGTGAGGCTTCTGCAGTTCCAACACTCGTCTCTTTATCGAACGAAGAAGATGAAAACACGGATGACCCTGAAAAGGGAACAGTAGGAGACTGACCTGGAACACTTAAATGTGGCATTGTCTGAATAACACCGTGCATTAGCCCGGCAGCAAATTTCTTTCTAGTCAATGGACTTGGAAGACTATTGCTCACAGATAGTGTCCTTTTGTTGCTTGACATCTTGTTTGAGTATTTCTCCCGCAGTGGAATTGGAGATCCTTCAAACCTACCGCATAAGTTGATTGATTCCAAGGAATCATCATCTCTAAACACTACTACATTAGCAGCTTGTGCGTCTCTCTTTCTCGGCCACCGAAGTAGAGATTTTAAACGCCTTGCTGCATAATTTAGAGAACCAGACTTCTTACTATCCATAGAGTCAGGTGTGTTGCATTCAGTTTGTTCGCTCAAGCATCTACTATGATCCATACTTTCATCGCAAGTAGCTTCAGATGCATTCTCAATGCCTGTGTACAAGAATATCTCAGCATCAGGTATTCTAAATGAAGTGCCAGGACTGTTCCCCATGCCCTGCCCTATTAAATGGGAAACAATATCATTTCTAGCCAGAGAATCGTGGCAATTAGAGATCCCTCCTGCAGAAATCAATTGCTTCATTAAAATTTCCGAAGACGCTGATTTTGGTCGTTGTTTGAGGAGATCTAACGGAGTCATGCCATCAACATCACGAATATTCAAATTGATCGATGGAACAGTCATTAGAAGTTCCACCAGGTCAGAATTAATATTCTCAATCACAGCGATGTGAAGGGCTGTTCTTCCATCATTGTTCCTGACATTGATAATGTCTTGGATGTTCACAATGTTACCATTCACAACCTGCTTCATAAGCTCAACCTGTCTGTCCACTCTTCGGAAACCAGGAGTTCGAAAACCTGAGACCGCCATATGGAGGAACGTATCTCCATCATTGTTAACTATGGAGGTTAGTACGGGTGACTTCTGCATCAGAAACTCTGCCACAGCTAAGTAACCCCTGTAAATGGCCACATGTAGTGCTGTGTTCCCTTGATAATCAGCAGAGGTAATTATATCAAACGATTCAATTAAATGTTTGATTACCTGCACAAATCAGGATCAATAGTTTATATAGCTCTTATTTCTACAAAAGATCAAAGCAGAGCATAAAAGATGCATCCATAAGGAAAAGGTGAAATTTACGCCTGCCTGAGCAGAAGATAAAGTTGTTAATTATTGTATGAAACAAAAAAACTACCATGAACAAAAAGCAGTGCACTTAAAAGACTTAAGGAAACGGAAAAAGCAAATGTGCAACCTTCTGATTTCTGAAAACTTCTTGTGGATATTTTGGCCTATACTATTAACAAGCTGAAAATGGAAAAACCTTGGATGAAGAAACTGCCTTGTAAAAGGAAAGAGAAACCAAAATGCTATTAGAACTTGCCAAGGGGAAAATGTCATGAGGTTTAAGAATAAGGAAAGTTTTTAAAGAGATTCTCTGAGGAGGCTGTATCGTATTCAACTACTCAAAAGTGAGCATTCTCAATTTCAATAAAGCAAATAGATAGCAACTAAAAAACATCTGAACTGCCATAATCTATGTCCTTCATTCCAAAACAGTAGTTCTAAGGTTTGCTGCTCTAAGAAGATGCATTCTAGGGGAGATTGACTCCTGAATTTGACTATTTGAGTATTTTCTATTTGTTTTTTGTTCGTCTTGTAGCATTTCCAGACCCTTACCAAGATTTTATCAACTCTAATGTCGGATTTAAGATGTCCAATATCTTGTTCCACCCAAAAAAAATTCAATTCATGAAAAAAAAAAGTAGCAAAGTTACAGAATCCATGAGGCCTAAACCAGAATAGGCCTTACCTCAACCTGTCCTCTTCCAGCTGCAGCATGCAAGATAGTGGATCCCTGGGCATCTCTATAAACCAAAGCATCAGAGCAATCATTAAGAAACTCCTTTAAAATCTCCAAATGACCACCCCTAGCTGCAGCATGAATAGCCCTGTTCATGATCTCCCTCCTAAAATCCGATTGCTTCTCACTTATCTGCTCCTTCAACTCTCCTTCAGAGTCAAGGCCACACCGTGAAGTAGAGAAATCAAGCAAGAGCCTGAAGACCTCAGAATTCTTGCCCCTGGCAGCAGCAAAAAACATATCGGTGATACCATACTCACCTTCACCAAAAACAAGAAGAGGGTCTCTCTGCAACAAGTCCAGGACAAACCCCACATCACCAGCTGATGCAGCTGTGTACAAAAGCCAACCACCATAACCAGCTCTAATGAGAGTGTTATAACCTCTTTTTGTTTCGCATTCTAGGAGAAGCTTCCTGGCTACAACAGAGCGACATTTGGACACACCATTGAACTGTTCCTCGTCATCCCAAACGGTTTCAAGTCTCCGAATTCGGCGAAGAGAACTGAGCTTTATGAGAAGGTTGGTGTCAAGGTGAAGAAGCTCCGTGACCAAATCATAGAGACCATTAGCAGCAGCAAACTCAATTGGTGACGCATACCACCATTGGTCTCCAGTGCTCTCCCATCTAAGAGGGAAATATGAAGGTGGCATGTCTATGTTTATAGATCAAATCCAACAACTTGTGAAGTTCACAAAATACCCAGGTGAGTCTGATTCAGAAACACAGAGAACTCAAGAGTTCCGCACGTAATTGTAGAGATTGCATATAAAAGAAAAACACTACTTTATCAAGGGCGTTAACCACGTGATGCCCGCGAAATCAAAGATCGTAAAAGTGAAAATGAAAGCATGATTCCAAAAAGATTGCATCTTTCCTTACAAAGTTCCTGAAAGCTAAGAGAATAAACAATCGTGGACTATATGATTAAGGACCGGCTTCATATCAGAAATTGTCTAAGAAAATCAGAAGACCCCAGTTTTCGAGAAACCAGAAAGAACCACCAATAAGCTGCTTAGAGCCAGAGAAAGAAGAAACCATTATCTGCGAGGCATTATTGTGGGGGTATAGACAGATGACTGCCTAAGAAGACACAGAATAAATCAAAAAAAGACACCACCTTTACACTGTTTGCGGCAGATAAGAAAGCGAAGTGGCCACCATTGGTCTTAGATTTTTTGATAAAATTATGCAAAAAGGGCACAAAAAAAAAAGAAAAGCAAGCAAACAAACAAATTCTGCATAGAAAGGTTTTAGATTCTTTAAGCTCGTGAGGCTAAAATATTTGGGTGGTTGGGATCAACGTTATTCCGGATTTGACGGGGATAGCTTGTTTCATTCATGGCAATGAGACAACAGATTACAAGAAACCGGTGACAGTTGGCAATGCATTAGCTAAGATTGCATTGGTTGAAGAATGTATCCTTCACCTCTTGATATTATGATTATGAATCCATTATCTAAACACTATTTGCAAGCATGTCCTTCACCCCACCAGCCAATTATGAGTGATCTTAATAATGAATTCTCAGTAAAGAACATTTGGCAGTTTAGTAACAACCATGAAAAAGACGTTGAATCTGTTGTTAAAGTGGTTTGTTGAGCTCAATTTCTCGTACCTAACCAGAGCAACGAACCGCTGGGACGGTCTAATTGGTGCTTTCATTCGCTTTTACGTGCGTTGGAGATTAGCTTATCCAACTACTATCATTCCAAGAACCTAATGCTTTAACAAACCAAATGATTGTGGTCTAAATAGTATTGAGATTATTTCTTAAGTTAAAAGCAATATTTTAAAAATCAAATCAAAATTAAACCACTAAAATAAGATATTTAAGGTTTAAAAGCTTCGACCACAATTAGACTATCATAAAATTAGATGAAAATTAAACAAAACTAAAGAATTTGAAATTTGATTGGAAAAGATTGTCCTTACTTATCGAAAAATTTAAAGTTAAATTGAAAAAAAAGGTTATAAAAAGAAAATTAATTAAACCGATTAATCAATAGATTTATTAATTTTTAACAACAAAAGTTATTAAAAAATTAAACCGAAGTAAAAAATTGGACAGTTTAAAGCTTTTATGATTGAGTCGATTGTAATTAATTAGTAATTATAAGATTCAAACGTAAAAATTTATTCGTCCAAAATTTTTAAAAAATATATTAATAACTTATGCATACATATTATCACATTATTTTTGGCCTTCTTATTATTTAAGAAAAAGAAAAGTTGACATTTGGTTGAAGAATGGCAGCAATTGAGTAAAGCGGAAATGGCATGGTTGAGGCCTCGTCGGTACATTGTTAACCTAACCAGGTTAAATGCGAACGTTACTATGGTAAGGCAGTTAGGAGACAATCCTGACTGCTTTCTTGTGGATTCAGGAACAAGATGGAAGCATGTGGCCATCCCTCTTTTGTTCTTTTGTCTTTAATGCCACCTCTTTTGTTTTATGAAATTATTGGAATCATCGTATTTTATGGTTTTTCAACGTAAGATGTTTACATAGTTTAATGTACTCACCTTGGTCATATGGTTGTGTAAGAGTCATACGCATCTACCAGCTCATTAGACATAGTTCAATGTACTCACCTTGGTCATATGGTTGTGTAAGAGTCAAACGTATCTACCAGCTCATTAGACATGGCTAGTCATCTTCATGGCAAGCGTCGGTGCCAGAAATCTATGTAGAGTGTTAGGATTTGGAACTGCAACACTTTTGTTTTGATCAAGAAAATTGGATCACGAGATCTACTTGTTCCACCCCAGCACCTTTTAAGAACTGAACGGATAGACAATGTCATGTGATTCAGCGTTTCCAGATGTGCATGAGTGCATGTAAGTGCCAAAGTGAGTAAAAAAGATAAGCACAAGTCCAAAAACGGTAACTTTGTTGTGCACTAAATGATTCGAAGCCCACCAGTCCAAGGGGAAGAGACAAGCCATGTCATGCGGCACGTCTTTATATGCACAAAGCTCCTAGTTAGAATCTACAGTTATGGTCACGGTAAACTAAACCAACAGCTTAATCAACACTCATAAATTCATTAATCACTTGATAACTATAATATTCCATGGTTAAGGTTTAATTGATCCGGTTGCTGCATCCTTGTTCTAGAGCCCTTGACAAAAACCAGAATTTCAATTTCCCAATATGAACAACAGGAATTTCAGCGGTCAAATCCATTTTTAGTCTGAGCTTCCAGGGGTATGCTCGCCAAGGCATGGATTTCATCCTTGTTCTTGAGCCCTTGGACAAAAACCAGAATTTCCATTTCTCACTGTGAACAACAGGAATTTCAGCACTCAAATTCATTTTTAGTCTGAGCTTTCGGGGTTATGCTTGCCAAGGCATGGATTTCATACTTGCTTTACTTGTACAATTTTTAATCACAGAATGCACTCCAATTCAAGAATATTACAGTTTCTATAACTCAAAGGCTCTGAGCCCTGAACCATAATCTTCATACCACCTGAAAATAAGAAGAACCAAGTTTATTATTATCAGTGCTCTGTGTACTTCAATCCCATTTTACCTAAGGCAACAGCTTACATTAAGTCTAATCAATTCACACAATCGACACTCCACTAATCAATGGAACCATATAGCTTTCAAATGCCAAGTGAAACAATAATGCAGCAAAATCAAAATTCAAGTAGGATAGAAAGACTACATAATGTTCACCTGGACACAAATTGATTTCGATAATTATAATTTCTCCATGTAAGCTGCAACCTTTTGAGATGACTCATACATACACTGTTGCTCAAGTTCCTTCCAGAGCAAAAGACACGTCCGGTATCTAGGGGGGGTTATATCTTTCGCTATCATTTCCTCAAACAAGTGGTAAGCCCACTCACATCTGTTTGCCCTACAAAGTCCATGGATCAGAAGTGTGTAGGCCGATGCATCCAGACTGAGATGATGCTTTATCGCCATGTCATCTAATAGTGTACTCAACGAGGAACCCACTTTTCCAGTTTTGAAGCATGACTTGAGCAATGGAAAGTAAGTTTGAACATCAGGCTTGCAGAGCTTCAAACGTTCCATTGCCTTCAGGAGATTCAAGGCCTTTTGTTCCTGACCCTGGTGACAGAACATAGCAATCATAGTATTATACGTTGATGTATTGGGGGAGATACCATTATTGCGCATCTCCACTTCAAAAACTTCAATGGCCTCCTTTACTTTGCCAGCTCTTCCAAGTGAATGAATCAAAGAATTGTAGAACAGTACATCAGGTTTGCAACCAGTGGAATCCATTTTCCGGGCAACTTCTATAGCTTCACCAAATCTCTCTAACTTCGTTAGTGAACTCATCACAGTAGTATAAGTAACAACATTAGGTGGACACCCTTGTTTTACCATCTCGTCAAAGAGCTCATAAACCTTATCAAATTGGTTTTGGCGGCAATGGAATAGGACGAGAGTAGAATAGCTTATAACGCAAGGACGACAACCATACCCTTTCATCTCTTGTATGGTCCAATATGCCTCATCAACTCGATTGAGCCTACACCACCCATTAATAAAAATGTTAAATGTATTGGCATTAGGAGGAACATGCGATTTCAGCTCCAAGAAAACAGCTCGAGCCTGCTCAACCTTGCGTTCTTTACAAAGAGTGTCAAGCAACAAATTCATAGACTCGGTGTTCTTCTCCAATCCAAAACTTCCCAGTTCGTCAAATATCCTAACAGCTTCTTCCCATTGCCCGGCTCCAGCAAACCTTTTCATAACTTTACGAATTGTACTAAGCGTCACAACATGACACCTTTTCATGTCATCTAAAAACACTCTCATTTGATCCATTTGTTTCAATTTTCCAAGTATATCCACCATTGTATCATATGATTCCGACGAATGTTCATACCCAGAGCGTGAACTTACCCATTTAAACACACCCAACGCTGATCGCCAATCGTCCTTGAACCTGTGAAGCAACCCAGCAACAAGGTCGTGAGAAAGCTGTACACTGTTGCACACTGCATCTTGAGAAAGAGACTGACAAACCTCATCCTGACTTCCTCCGACACGCACTTTTTCTAAGAGAAGGTCGATATCAGAGCGTGGAGTTGAATCATCCACGCATTGTTTTTCTGGGCAATCAATTCCAGCGCTCGCAAGTGAAGAAGAGCAGTAGAAAGCAGAAGAAAATGACGAATCAAAAAAGCAGGTAAGCCTCAAACAGTGCCGGAGTGGCGATATCATGAAGAAAAACCCAGGTGATAAATTAGGCGGCACAGACCTGACTTAGACAAACCGACGAACACCTTATCGGCAAAGTTGTTTGATCTCAAGTGCTTCGACGCAGAGCGAAGAGGCCGTCATTAACATAGCGTTTGTGAGCCCATAAAACCCTCCTAGTTTTCTACGTGGCTTTCTAGTATGAGTCCATCAACACATTATTAATTTTACCCTAGGTAAAAGTAATATTTTCTTTTTTTTTGAAGAGCAGGTAAAAGTAATATTTTCATAATTTTATTTTTATCTTTTATATTTATTATAATTCTCAGTCCCTTAATTTCAAGGGAACTCTTACTGAGTGTTTGTTCTTGCTATATCTATTAATTATTTTTTAAAAAGAATCATATGTTTGTGATGTAGCATTTCCATTGAATTTGTATCTTGCTCTAATTCTATTTGCTCCGGTCCACAGCCTTCCATTAGCCTGTAAATGAAGAGAATTTTCCCACAGGATGGTAGCACTTCAAAAGTACTAATGACATGTTAGAATCCAATGTAGAAACATGTAATCAAGGGTTTATAGGAATTGAAATTCAAGCAACTATAAGTGACAAAATTACATGTTGATCAACATATTGAAACATAGGAGTTGATTGATTCATCAAAAACCTCGTACCATGCACTAAGCTAAGCATTTGCTTACCGATGAATTTACAATAACATTGTAACATCTTAGATCACGATTACAATGGATTTGCATGCAACATCCCAATCTCCTAAAAAAATAGTGGGATAATGTAAGTCATTTAATGCAGATTTAGATGAATTATTGGACTTGAAAATTATGTATGAATTTGTGAAGTAGGTTCTGAACACCCACTTCACTCCAATGGCCTTCCTATGCTAAGGCTTTTCAAATAGCTTCCAAGTTTGATTCTTCTCAATCATATCCAGCTCCTCCTGCATTATAGTTATCTACTTTGGATTCCTTTTAGCTTAATTGAACCCTGTTGGCTTAAACACTGAACCATAGCATCTTTGGTATACATCAGAAAGCAATCTAGTAGCTTTGATTGGAGGTTCATCCAACTCTTCACCTTGCATTAACGGAGAGTTGGTAATTTGTTTTTCTTCTTCTCCTTCCCAGCACCACTGTTGTTCCTTTACAAAATGGTTATCTCTGCTTACCAAAATCTTCCAAGTTTGTGATTGAAAAACTTCGTAAGCTTTAGAGGTGTTGCTGTAGGCAATAAAGATGTCATGTCCTGCTCTCCTATCAAGCTTATCCCTTTTCACCTGAAAAACATGTGTAAAGTAGATACAACTAAAGACTTTAAGGTTCTGTAGGGAAGGTTTAAAATAATACCATACTTTAAATAGAGTTTTTCTCTTCACTGCCTTTGTAGGAAACCTATTTAGCATAAACACAACTGTGTTAACTACTTCCGTCCAAAACTTCCTAGGGTTTCTCATGCAACATGCATTGCATCATCTCCATTATTGTTCTATTATACCTCTTACTCACCCCATTTTGTTATGGAGTGTAAGGAGCAATAAGTTGGTGTTCAATTCCAATCTCTTTAAAGAATATATTAAATTGTTCTAATGTGTATTCCTTCCCATTGTTCGATCTCAAAACTTGAATCATGCAGCTACTTTGGTTCTCAGTCCAAGCCTTATATCTTCAAAACACTCCTACAACCTCTAACTTGAACCTTAGGAGGCAAATCCTACAAATCCTAGTTAGATCGTCAATAAAGGCAATGTAATATTTACTTCCCTTTAATGATGGCTCAGGTTGAGGTCCAAAAAGATCAGTATGAATCACCTGCAGCTTCTCTGATACTCTCTAAGTAGTCTATGAAAATGTTTGCCTAGTTTGCTTGCCATATTGACATGCCTTGTAATTTTAAAAGTGTTCATCTAATAACGGCGAGCCTTGCACAAGCTACAATCTCTTAATCACCAATAATGCAACATGATTGAAGTGTCCCATCCTCGTGTACCAAAGCTCCGATGTGTTATTTGGGATAGGAAAGGCAACCTGCTCCTCTTTCATTAGGTTTAATGAAAAGCTCATGTTTCTCATTTTTATCCTGAATAATTCATGTACTTCTACAACTTTAATAAGACACATTTTATCCTCAAACAGAAGCTTGTATCCTTTTTTAAGCGACTGACTAATACTTAACAAATTTTCATTAATTTTAGGTACATAAAGAACATCAGTGATAATTTTAGTACCTAAACAACCCTCAATTGCAATCATTTCCTTTCTTATAACAACTATGTAGTCTTCATTGCCAATTTTGACTTTTGAGATAATAGACCTATCGAGCTTCTTCAAATTATCAGGCTTTCTCCAACATATGGAGGACTCCTTTTTTCACAGTAAGGCTAACTTAGCTTGTTATTTCCTCCATCATTGCTATTGTTATTAACAACTTCAGTTTGTTCAGTATTGTTCTTTCTATCTTTCTTTTTCTTCTATTTCCCACCTTCTTAATTTAGCTTGTAAAGCACCCTCAATTAAGCCTGCTTACCTCACGAGTCTTCTTTGCTCCTGAGCTTGCAATGTATTTAACAACTCTACGAAGACGATACTTAATAAGTCTTTAGAATTCTCTAGAGAGGAAATTGTTTCAAACCTTTTTGGAACAATCACAAGAACTTTCTGAATACTTCTAGAATCACAAAATTTGGTTCCAAGCAATCTTACCTTATTGACAATGTTAAGAAGTTTTTCAGCATACTATTTCACAATTTTTGATTACTTCATCTTTTGCATCTCAAACTCTCTAATCAAATTCAACACTTGTATCCCTTCGGCTCTCTCATTGCCTTCATACTTTTGCTTTAGAAAGTCCCATATTTTCTTTGCTAACTTTAGCATCATAATTCTAGTAAAGATTGCTAGTGAGACAACTGCAACACCTTTGATTTCCTTTGCTTTCTTTCTTTGTATTCCTAATTTGAGCAAGAGGTGGGTTGTTTGGTAAGGGAGAAACCTTATATTCTTCTTCCACAGCTTTCTGTAAATCATTTGTATAAGATAAGACTCCATTCTAACTACCCATACCTGATAATTCTCACCCTTAAATAATGGAGCAGCAATAGTTGTGAAAAGTGTCTTAGAATCCATGACTTGATGGTTTTGTTTGTAACAAGTGTGGTTTGGTTTTTGAGTGTAGTGTACTATCAACTCCCACGGTCCCTCAAGAAAATAGCTCTGATACTAATTTGTAGGAGTTAAGTACTTAAGAAAGGAAAAAATACAAAAATGGAACAATTGTAACATAAAGAAAAATGGATGAAAATGTTGCAAAAATTTCATTGGAAAAACATCCTTAAATGCAAAAAAATTATAACTAAAATTCAACAAAACAACCCATGTTTCTATAATCACTAACCACTACTAGCTACAAAATAGTCACTAATAGAAAATGCCTAATATCTAGCTTAAGACATGTTCAAAACCTTCAATTTTTGCATGTGTATCCCATTTATCTATTTCCATACTCCATATTGCATCCCACTACGATTTACTTCAACAAATTTTGCCCTTTTTTTTACATTTTTAGCCTTGCCATGATGCCATGACAACACCGTGTTACCATAATTTCAACAAATACTGAAGCATACCTGCATCAACAACTATAGTAAACTGGTATCTAGTTATTGTTCTTATAGATGCTTTGTGAAAATGAAAATAAAAAATGAGAGTTTAGAGTCTTCTTCCTCCATAACAATTTCATCTTTGATAGGTTTATCATTAAATTTCGTTATAAGATGCACTCGTGGCATTCTTTCATATTCTTCTTTTCATTTTCTCCCTAATCATTGTTTTTTAAAGTTACTACATACCAAAGTTTGAGCAATTATATTTGTTTTTGTTTATGTACTTATCCTCATACTTGTTTCCTTATTCATCACTCTGAATGATCTGAATTCTTTTAGATTCTCTTAATATATACAGGCCAAGTCACCAATTAGTACTTTGGATGAACTCTCAGTCTCAAAAGTAGTTCCAAGTTCATATTTCCCATCACTTATAGAGAGAGAACAGAGCAGTCCAAAAGAGGATTCATACTGTGTCAACCATAAGATTGATGACCTTCCAGACAATATAATTTCCAAGAGTGACATCTTATGGACTTTCTTCGGCAGAAATCATACGGGGTTTGGCATGTGTAACAAACATTGTTGCTATTTCATAACTGCACACACATTTTCTTTTCTATACCATCAGGTGTTCTGAGAGTTGGTTTACATCTTTAGTTTTGAAGTCTACATGTCTTCTTATTTAGATTGCATAAGCACTCAAAATCTTTTCAGCTTTGGTTGCTTATTGGTGTAAGTTATTATTACACCCATGAAGGGTATAATAGTACTGATACTCTTGAGATAACTACCAAAGGTAGTTATATGAAGACAAAATATGATTGCAACGTTTACAGAAAAATGTATGGTGGTTTTGTATACGTTGCGTCAGTCATTTTGCTTAAAAGTTTTTCAAGAAGAGTACAAGAACAACTCGGCAGTAGATTGGAAATACACAGTGCTTTAACCGATGGAATAACAACGAAAAACCAAGTATGTGTTTTTTGTTTTCTATGCATATAATATTGATCCTTGGAATATACATAATCAGTATGGTAATTGTATTTGATCCGTTCAGGATTTCCTAACATTGGTATCAGAGCAGATGGTTTTGCATGATTTGTTATATGTTTTACCATATATATCTGTTGTGAGTTCTGTCCTTGTAATGGCATGAGTTGTTTTTTTTTCTCTCTTCGTTTTACTGCTACATCATAAATCCAAAAAGGAATAAAGCACGCAGTATGGATGTTTCTTGTTTATGAGAAAGCACCGAAAGATATTGCATTTCTGATTGTGGGTTTTTGTTCTGTAAATGATTTATCAACAACCCATATCATTGTTTTCGCGTTTCACTGTTCATCTTTGGTATGATGGTTTAGAGTAAGAAAATAACATTACGATAAACCAAATTACATATGTTGAATCATCAAGCAAGAGAGGAGTTTAGAAAACAAAGAAAGCAAAGAAAACATTTTAGAAAGCAAAGAAAACAAATGAGAAGCAGAGGAGAACCAGAAGTGCAGGAGGAAGACGACGCAACGTCTAACGCGTGCCCCTCCAGAACCAGTCGCTGCCTCCCACGGCCCAATGGGTTTCTGGGCTGCCTCCCAAGCCCAAATTTGTTTATGGGCTGCTTTCTGTTTGTGTTTTGGGCCATTGAGGGTTAGTTGCAGTCCATAATATTTGTGGCCTAAATTATGAATGGACTATTTTAATACATAATTGAGTTATACATAATATAATGTAAAGAATTAGAAATAAGTTTTCTAATTTACCTAAACTAATTAAGTAAGTTAAATTAGTTTCTAATCAAGCCAAAATAAAATTGATTAGTTCAATTATAAGGTAAATTAGTAATGAGTTTCTAATTCAATTTGAATTATTCATATTTGAATATTAGAACTGAGTTTCTAATTAACTAGAAAGTTTTTTTTATTAAAAAAAACACAAACAAACTAATTTGTTTAGTTAAA
>JAOTAZ010000003.1:8662663-8674374 GCA_025629785.1 Erythroxylum oxycarpum
TACAACTACATTAACATTAACAACCAACCTAATTTTTGTTTTTATTTGAAAGAAAAACATAAACAAAAAATTGAAAACGAAAATTGAAAACCACAACAAAATAACAGAAGTAGAACCAAATGGTAATTCTTGAGTATGAGTGCTAGAGCAAATGGTATAGTTATTTCGTTGTGATTAAAAGGATGTAAGTTTGAGTAACAGAAACAGCCTCAAGTAAAATAAGAAAGGAAAGTTGTATTGATGTTTTTCCCGATTGATGTATTTTTATAATTTAATTTTAAAATTAAAAATTAAATTATATAACAATTTTTGTTTTAAAGAAATCGACAAATCTTAGAATGCAAACGTTATTTTTCTCAACCTGTAATAGTCTCCAACTTAAGTTGTAAGAATAGAATGGGAACATGAATTGTTGAATTACTAGATTTTGCAATAAGAGTATTACAAAATTTAACGGGCCATAGAGTTTTTCATTTTGAGAGTAAAGTTTGGCCCGTACCGAGTAAACCGATGGTGTTCATATCCGCTACTTTGCTTGTTCTGTGGTTTCACATCCTAATCCTCCCAAAAACTTGCAAGCTTTTTTCTAAGCTGCCGCAGCTCTCAAGGAAGTGGACATTTTCAGGACAAAACGGAAGCTAAAGGAACGAGCTTGTGTCGATCCGTTGAGATGGTTTTATGCCTATACATGGAAAAATCTTTGATTTTTATCGCATTAAGATGATGAAACTCACTCAAATGTCCCCTTCCTAACAAAGGGTCTTTTCTAGTTCTTCAGTTTGCCCGCGAAGTCAAGGTTGGAGGCCATAGGACTCTTTCAGGTATCTCATCAAAACACCTAACCATGAAGCTGAACATGTACTCTAATTGGGTATTGAGATATTCGGTTCCAGAGGTGCTTGTTGTTAGGCTTAATAGTTCTTTAATTTTTGTCGTTGCCAAGTTTTATTGTTTTTATACTATATCAAATATTTTATGGAGATGAGAAGTTCTGCTTCTCGATAGTTTTTGGCCTGAACTTAGTACTAATCTTTCATGCAGACTCTTGACTTTCGTAGGATTGTTCAATCAAGAAAAGTTTCCATCAGTCAACTGATTTCCTTGGCAATGATCACTACCTGCATCACTAGAGTACAAGATGTTTGCCACAAAACAATAATATTGCTGCCCCCAAAGAGAAGGTGTGGAATGGGATATTGCAGAAAGTTTTACACTTTATGTGCCCCACCCATCTCTCTCACTGATCCACTCGCACCGTGTCCTCCCTCTTCATTGGTGGTGTCTGCTTGTGTTAATCGATCTGATGTTCCTCAACGTTCAGATGAATGGTTTGCCATTAGAAAGGACAAGCTAACTACCAGCACCTTCAGTACTGCCTTGGGATTTTGGAAGGGGACTCGCCGATTTGAGCTTTGGCGTGAGAAAGTATTTGCTTCAGAGATACAAGTTGTTCAAGCAGCTAAAAGTGCTATGGAGTGGGGCGTAACAAATGAAGTTGTGGCTGTAGATCGTTATAAGAGTATCACTGGCCATGAGGTAAGCTCATTAGGATTTGCTATCCATTCAGAAGAGAAATTTAACTGGCTTGGTGCTTCCCCTGATGGCCTTCTGGGTTGCTTTCCTGGCGGAGGAATCTTGGAAGTTAAGTGTCCATATAATAAGGGGAAGCCGGAGACTGGTCTTCCTTGGTCAACTATGCCTTTCTATCACATGCCTCAAGTGCAAGGCCAATTGGAGATAATGGGTAGGGATTGGGCTGATTTGTACTGCTGGACACCAAATGGGAGCACAATATTTCGTGTACGGAGGGATCATAGTTATTGGGAGCTGATACATGATATGTTACGGGAATTTTGGTGGGAAAATGTTGTTCCTGCTAGGGAAGCTTTGTTACTGGGGAAAGTAGAAGAAGCTAATTCATATAAGCCAGCATCGACTCACAAGCAAACAGGGCTTGCCATTTTCAAGAGTGTGAAGTTAGCTAAGGAGTCCAAGATGTTTTGTAGGGAGATTGCAGGGCATGTTGAGTTTTATCACCACCAGAATTAAGCTGCTTACTTAAGCTGTCTCATCACTGTTGCTATTTCCTTCCAGTCTGCCTGCTCTTCCCACTTTCCAAACTTTCTTTACCCGTGCAATTCGTGAGCTCCATTTCCATGCACGAGCTGTGACATTCGCTTTTGTTGCTTCTATTTTCTTGCATCTTCCTTTGAAGGGCAATGGCCTTCAATTACAGCAGGTCCCCTGTACCTTCTATCCATGCTGCGGGAAGACTAGGAACATGCCCAAAGAGGTTTATGGAATTTGGATAAAAATTCATTCGTTATTGATATTCCAAGAACTAATGGATGTATAAATGCAGATGAAAGAATTAAGCCAGGAGTTTGAAACATTTTGTCCCACCTTACTGTCAACATATTAGCTGGAAGGAAACACTGGTTAGGATTCCAAAAAGAGTGATCTGTGGTGTTATACATCCATATATTGTTTTGATTCATGTACTATCCTATTTGATCATTAATCAGCACAGAAGATTCAATTGTATGCTTGTGATCTATCCCATTTGAATTGATATGTTCGTTCCTAATCATTTCTGACATGAATTATACATCAGAATCATGTATAGAAGTCTGTTTGCAGTTGGTCTGAACCAAGTTTGTGAGGATGAAGTAAATTATCTATATCGGTGATTGCTGGTTGAAAGTAGCTGGATTTCACTCAAGAATAGCAATAAGACCCATGATCCACCTTGAGTCACGGATAATAACAGAGAAGTTATATGCTGATGTAGATCCTAGTTATAAATCCGAGTCTCATGTTCACCTGAACAATAGGAAGCTGTTTCTTAAAGGATGGTCAACAAAAGAGACGCTTGATTCAGGAATTAAACAAACGAACTTTGATCGACCTTCTAAACGCTGCTAGAAATAGTTAACTATATACCAATTTAAGTCCTTTTAGTCAAAAGCAACATGAATGATTAACTCAGACATAGATCATAAACAGAAAGTTGAAACCTTGCATGGACGGTCACCTAAAATATAGCAAACCTTTTACCAAACTTGATGCTCTCCAGGTAAGTGAACACCAAACAGAATTTTCAGTTAAAATAAGTAAATGTTCGTTGATATGAGACTAAATATTACCCTTTTCTCAAAAAGCTGAAATGCAGAAGCATTGATCCAAGAGAAACTAGGAAAAGACGAAATGGATTCAGGTTTGTCGTGGGCAGATCAATGGGACTATGACACACCTGACCCTCTTCCACAGCGAAACGACAATGACAAGAAGGAAAAGGATGGACGCAAGAGCAGCCTTGGAAAGAAATTGATGAGCTTGAAATGGATGAAAGATCTTCGTAAGAAACCTCAGAAATGAAGGAGATACGCGTTTCACATCTGTTGCCATGTCAACTTTCTTGATCATCATAATCTGTTCTTCTGCTCATCTTCATATATAATATAATTCAATGTAAGAAAGTTGTACCCTGGATTCTTTCACAGTATACATTTACACACTTTCCACGTCTTTTGTTAAACCGTATTATTACAACTTGATTGTTCAGCATCGGTTCTCAAAGAACTTTGATTACTTCTCTCTTTCCTGTACACCTCTTTTCACCATATTTCTGACGATGTAGTTTCTTGGATATGCAAAGTATTGCAAATGGTGCATAGAATAATAAGAGCTATGTTCTGATGCATATTTCGAAACCATTTTCACAGCAGCAATGTTCAACTATAAATATGGGATGATTACATTGAGCAAAGTATTCTGTTAACCCTGCACTTGCTTCTTAATTTTCGTCATAAACTTCAAATGAGATAGTTGTACCCTTCAGAAAAATTAATTCTTCAAGTATTTCAAAAATTAATCCCGGCACAGCAAAAAGGGCTAAAAATTAATTACCAACATTTCAAGCTTTGGTGAGGATAACTCAAATAATAACAATCAAAAAGGAAGTTCACACTTCTCCGCAGCAACCCAACAAAGGAAAGGAGACGGGAGAAAGGAGGAGAAGTGCCTTGTATGAGTATAAAGAGGTACACCCCAGTTATTTCCTTGATTTCTTTTTGGACGATTTAGACGAAGAAGGCTTTGGCTTCTCCACTGCATTTACTTTTGAAGTAGACGCCTGGGGTTTTGAATGTGAAGGGTTGGAATTGGTTGCGGTACCACCGGCATCATGCTTTTCTCTTACTACAGCACCTTGAGAGCCTCTTACCTGAGCTGCTCGTTTGTCCTTTCTCTTGGGTCGGTAACTTGATCTCTCCCTCCTAGGAAGCCACCTCTCTGGATCCGGAGGAGGACCAGGATTTGCCGGGTCAAACCCTTTAGGATACCTTGGCTTTCTCTTTCTCTTCTTCTTTGGTTTCTCTTTCTTAACTTCCTCGGGTGCTGAAGCAACCCCAACATGCAAAGCATTACTACCATGCTGTGCTCCAGAAGTCTTCTCCAAACTATCTACATCAATTCCCTTCAGACCTGGCAACGGTTTCAGCTGCTTCTCATAAGTTTCTGCTTTATCAACATCCACACGAGCAACCGTACTTACCAAGCCAACCAATGCCTCAATACTCCCATGATTTCTCACAAGTTCCTCATATAGGCTTGCAGCATCTTCCTCCTGCCCATGCCTGAGCTTGAAGGAAGCAGCCTCTTGCATTATTACGCTAAGTTTGCTGTCCTCAGACATCGCGTTTGACCACCATTTGATTGCAGAATCAAAAATCACAGATGCACCGCTGATGTCTCCAGCCCTTTCCTTCAGAGCAACAATGGTTGCAACAGTGGCAGGCATGTGTTGAATTTCAGGTATCTTGGACAGAGAATCGGCTGCAATCTGATGATGGCCAGCAGTTGCAGCAATTTGTGCCCTTGCAAGGAGAATAACCTTGGACTTATCAGGGAACTTCTCAGCAAATTGCCCTAGTATTTCTTCGGCTTTGTTAGCCTTATTCTCTCTGACCAAAACTGCAGCTTGAAACAGTACTGGCACCACACTATCAGTAAACATGTCTGACAATCTAGCAACAAGTTCTCGTGCCTGTTAAACATTGACTAGTCAGATTTCATCACCATATATAAAACCCTCATATTTTAACCATCGTGACTTTACAGAGAAGAGAACAATCACAAGCAAAGAAATTAAGAAGCAAAACTGAGACCTGATCCAGCTTATTGGCGTGAAGCAGTAAAAGCACCCGATTTGCATATATTGTCTCCCTTTGTTTTGGAGAAAGCTTGTCAAGTCCACGAGAAAGCTGGAAATTCGGTGCATCTTGCTCTTTCAGTCGGTCGAGTTTTCTCAGGCTATCAGACGTATCTTTTTGACCTTTTAAGACAATAAGGTTATTCACTGCCACAGCAAAAGTTGATTCATCTGCCAGGTTTTTGTTAATAATGTCCATGTAAGCCTCCATGGCCTCTTGTGATCGCCCTAAGAGCTGATGAATAAGACATTCTATTATTGCCAACTGGACAGGAGCCAGTGTCACTAATTAATGACTAATGTGCAATGCTTTAGTAATATTGGTGTTCATACCTGCTGAACGTATGCCAACTGGACAGATATAGGAGCCAGTTCAATCTCTATATCATCCTCAGCCAAGTTTTCGTCCATTAGTGTTTCCTGACCAATTCTGTCAAATAAAAAAAATTCAGGAGAGGCATTAAATTCCATTAATGTATTGCTTCTTTTTAAAGGATCTTCGTGCAGACAAAAATTCATATAACACATCCTGATAATAAGAACTCGTGCAAACATTCAAAACAAGTTCAAGAAATAAATAAATCACAATTCAAAGACAAGGAGCAAAAAGAATTGAGCTTGACCATTTTCTGCACCAAGCAATTATATGATAAGTATGTTGTTCTTATAGTCAAGTAAGTTGCTGAATACTAAACGAACACTACTAAAAACCATAAAGAACATATGCGGATTATAATAATAACAATAAAGTAATAAGGATCGCCAACAAAGAAGCATGTTTGCCCATAACAACAAATCTAATTAAGCACAAGAGTATATCACCTTCCAGCACTCAACAAGAGTTGTTCTGCATCTGTCAGTTTGTTCCTCTCAATCAAGGAACAAGCAGTATTGTATGCGAGCTCAAAACTGCCTGATGCTTTAATCCGATGTGCTTCCAGCATTCCTTGTACTTCAGAAGCCCTCCCAGCCAATATCAAAGCAGCAGCGACATTTATCTCCAGTGAATCAACCTTTGATTTTTGTAGCTTCTGATAAACTTCAACACAAGCATCCATCTTGCCCATACGATAAAGAATTTGTGATTCTAACAGCAAAATTTCTGGATTCCTCTCTAGGCCTTTCAAGGACTCCAAGGCCTCATTCAACTTGTTTTGTCTGTATAGGCAGTAAGCCTATTTAGAGAAACACATGAAGTAGAAAATGTCAAGTCCAAGCGTGCTTTCCTGAGCAGTAGAGCAACAGAACAAAACACGGTCCCTAACAACTCCAAAACCTTCCCTCATTGTATGACCAAAGAAACATAAGAATAGAAAAAAATCGAGTAATGTGCGAGCAGAAACAAGTAATAAACATTGAAGAACCAATCTAGAATTTTCATCTTGAACTCCGACAGAGAAAACTTAGAACATATCAAACTGAAACAAATCAATAGAAACCGAAAAAATTGAAAAAAAAAACTAAACATAAACTGCTCAAATTCAGCCACCTTGAAGAAACTGAAGTCAACATTACGCTTTTCCAACGAATGAATCATCGAAAGAGCATCTTCAGTTCTATCGTCCTTAATCAACGCAACCACCTTGCATCGAATCGCGTCCTCGTCGCTCGGAGCCACAGAGAGAACTGCAAAAGCAAGCGGATTATCGTAATCAAATCCATCAAAACACAACAATGCGCAACAAAACGGCTTCATGGAATCGATGAAATATAAAGATTGGACCTTGATCGGCAACTTTAATAGCCTGAGCAAATTCGGAGCGCTGGATGTGCCTGTTGAGATCGGTGAAGAGATCCTCTATCGCCGGCGGCGGTTGCCACGCGGACTGAGAGGGCTTCGGCTTCTCCTTGGGCTTTGGAGCCATGAACGTGAATTTTCTGGAGGGTTTCCTTTTTCTAGGTTACCGAACAGACTTCGGAGCATTAAGCAGAAACTGAACACCGAGAAGGTCGAAGTGAAGAAGGCTGGTAATTTTAGTTTTATTTCCACATTTTTCACTGTACGGGCTTTGACGTAGGCCCAAACTGATGGCCCATTATGTGAGTTATGTAATTTTTGGAATCAACTCTATTGTCTTCTTCATTTGGTCGAGGCTGTTTACGGTGTATCTATCCACTCTTTCACTGCTTCTTCAAGTTTGAAGATGATAACTAAAACAGGAAGGCTTGATGTTGGAATACAGTGCCAAATTTGACCATTGCTCAAATTGGTTGTCACTATTTGAAGAGCATTTGAGTAGGTTCTTTCTTCAGGGCCTCAAACCAGAGATTGAAGTAACAGTATGACTGCACGAGCCTTCTTCTCTACACCAGGTGTATTTGTTAGCACGGAAGCATAAAGCGATAATGATGGCAAAGGGGAGTACATTCTTTCCTCGAGGAAACACGTTGAAGAGCATAAGTTCTGAAGGAGGCCATAGCCCAATTCCGAGAATGCAACAAACATCAAATGCGGCTTGTATGTAAACAATACTGCATGAATTTTACGTGGACAATGCCAAGCTTCCAATTCACCATGAACGCACTAGTGTTATCCTTGGGAGGTTACGGGAGTTCAGTGGTTGGTTGAATTGAATGACGTTCATTGTAATTTCAAGGAAAGGACCATGACTTTTAATTGGGAGGGCCAAGTAATTGCGTTTAATTAGAGATCACGAGTTGTATTAGGCGTGGAATATTAGAGTGTCCCATATTGCTTAGACATGAAAATGTTAAAAGGTTTATAAATAGTAAGGGTCAACTATCCAAACAACTAGTTCTAGTTATTTGGACAATGATTGACCCAAACCTAATTCTTGATAGTGGCTTCTACACTCTACCCATATTAAAATTTCAATATAGTATCAGAGAAGGTTTGGTCCGGATTATTAATTTCCCGATTATCCGTCTGGATGTTCATTCCCAGCGGCTCGGTCTGGTTTCCACTGCGTATATTTCAAGTGACAATTGGATGTCCAACCCCAGTTGTACTTGAGGGGGAGTGTTAGAGTATCCCATATTGCCTAGACATGAATATGTTAAAGGGTTTATAAGTGGTAAGGGTCAACTATCCAAACAACTAGTTCTAGTTATTTGGACAATAGTTGACCTAAGCCTAATTCTTGTTAATGGGCTTTACACTCTACCCATATTAAAAATTTAACATGGTATCAGAGCAGGTTTGGCCTAGATTATTAATTTCCTGGTTGTTCGTTTGGGTGTTCATGCCCAGCGGCCCGGTCTGGTTTCCACTGCGTATATTTCAAATGACAACTGGATGTCCAACCCCAGTTGCACTTGAGGGGGAGTGTTAGAGTGTCCCATATTGCCTAGACATGAATATGTTAAAATGTTTATAAGTGGTAAGGATCAACTATCCAAACAACTAGTTCTAGTTATTTGGACAATGATTGACCCAAGCTCAATTCTTATTAATGAGCTTTACACTCTACTCATATTAAAAATTTAACACATTTGGAGGTTACAATAACATATTTACAAGAGTTTTTTTTTGGCAATTACAAGCATTCATTCATTTGTTATGAAGTGATTGAGTGCTCTTGAGCATTAAAATGAGAAAGCAATGTTCATTTGGGTTACAAACATCAATTGGGACTAGTGTTCTTGTATTTGGGTATTATAAAATGCATTAGGGTTTTTGATAGCGCATCGTGACATTAGTCAAAATAAAAACTAGACTACTACTATAACAATGGTGAGTCTAAATCGATCCCACAGAGACTGTGTGTAAAGTTGTTAAAATGAAATTAATCGCTGTTTAGGTTTATCAGGGGTTTTGGATTTTGAAATAAGAAAGTTAAATAAAACTACAATAATGAAAATAAATTAAAGAAAACATGTGAAAATGATAAAAGTGAGGAATTATGTAGGGACCCGATTTTTTGGTTCAATCTCGACCTATACCCTAATTAAGCATATTTCATTGATTTGTTATTCTTAAACCTCTCCTAGCAACTTTTAATCATAGGTTAATAATTAACCTAATTTTCCTTTAGATTTTGTTTAATCAAGATATGATCATTAATTAAACCTAACTACCGAATAATCTAGGATATGATCTCTAGATTTAATTAGTCAGTAGCATTATGAATTAGGAAAACCAATTAATCAAGGCAACAACCACATACGATGTGTTGTTTAACCTAGGTCATATTATCCCTAATGATTACAAATCAATAGTTGCTACACATAAATTTTAATATACCAATTACAGATTATATCGAAATTCTAGTAATAGATTTGCAAATAAACGATTCAGTGAAGACATTAACATCATCCTTTCACAATACCAAATGAGTTCATATACAAATAACCTAACAATAACGAAAGTACGATTATCCATATACAAAACCCAAATCAATTAACATAGGATAACACAATCAATTTCTAGTAAGAGAAGGAAATGACAAAAATGGTGAAATACATTTAACCCAAATTATCAACGTTGATGTTACCTCTGAATCGGTATTGAGAGCTTAGCCTTCCATGGGTCTCTATAAACAAGATGTTTCAGACCCACTCAAATATCTCTAGTCAAAACCCCTATGCCTCCCTCTCTTTATTCGCTACTGCTCTCGGTTCTATTCTTGATATGACAAATTAATAAGTTGGTCCATCTTACTATATATGTCTCACTTAAAACCAACGCCTCTGCTACATCTGCATTTTAAGTAAAACGCATATTGAACGTCTGATATGTCTGTGTTTCATAGACGTCATCTATGTTTGTGATCCATATGCTTTATTTATTCCTTTCCAGCTACTATATGCGTTGTCATTTTTACTGGGTGTGTGGTGCTGTGTGCAACATCATTTTGGTGAATGCTTCCACGTCTCTTGCATATCGTTTTGCTTACCTTCAACAGCTTTCCTTTTACATTTTGGTGCTGCCTTCCCAACAGCCTCTTCTCTTCCTCTTTTGCTCTCTTGTTTTCTTTTTCAGCTATCGTTTCGTGCTTCCAGTGGCTGCAACCTTCCATCTTTGCTTTACTATAATTCCAAAATGCTTTCTGATTAGGTCGGCTGTGCTAGGCCCAAGCCCAGGTCCACGCGTCCACGGCCCATTCGCAGGTGTTAATCTCCCATGCAAATGTAAAGACCTACGTAAAAACCTAAACCTAGCATCTATTCTATATATAAGGTACTACTTTGCCATGATACAGGTACGACATTAAAACCTTGATACTCTTTGTTTATAGCCACCATAACCTTTACCAAAAGACTGACTTGATCGTCGGAGGGGTCTGCCGGCTATCAACCCCCGACGTGCCTTTATTGTTTTGCAGGTGCTTCGGAGCTAACATCGACTAGCTTCATGGATCTAAGCAGTAATGTCCAACCTCACCAGAATCAAGCAGAACCAGTTGGCGCCTACCGTGGGGCCCGGCATCAGGGCACCACGTCTAGAAACACTCAGATCAGTCAGGCAGCAGCAGCCAATCCTGATATAGTCGCCGTCGCAGCACTTGCGCTACAGCGGATGGGTTTGCAGTTACCTACCACTGTCCCGCCAACACATCATGATTCCCGTACACAATCTTCGCACCCGAACGATCAACCACAACCTCAGAACCCAGATCAAGAAGAACAGAGCTGATAGGATTAAATTTTCTTAATATTTTTTCATATATTTACATGTGATTTCAATCCTATTTTTAAGATAAAATGCTTAACTGAGATTTAATTTGTGTTTACTGCTAGGTTAAATATGCTTATTGATTTTTGAAATAAGAGAGACAAGCAGTAAAGCAATTAGCTACAGCAATGAAATTAAAATGAGGAGGGCAACATAGGCAGTAAATCACGCAAGGCAGAAGGACTCCACAGTGTCGGCAGACACAATAGGCAGACGAGATTTTAACACTTGAGAGGGCTTTTAATTGTGATATTCATTGAACAATGTTGAGAAGTGTGCCGACAAAGAGAAGTTGTGAAAACTTATAACTCATTTTGTCTTGTGATTTTGTAGGTAATGGGGAGAGTGCCGACGCAAGCAAGTGTCAAGCAGAAAGCAAGTTTAAAGGTCCAACTTTATTTGTCATTTCATCTACAGTGGCAGCACATGGAACCAAGGAGAATGAAGCAAAGACGTTAACGCAGCAGCACAAGAGAACAGTGTCAACGCAAGAGGCAAAAATCGAAGAGCTGTTGGAAACTGAGGTTCTTGGATTTTTTTTATTGTCCACCGTGAGCATTAATATTATATGACTTTTATGACTCATTTTTTGGGCATGAAAATAAAGATGGCCGGCTAATTTTTCGACACCGGTTTAACGAGGATATCGACACCAAGTTACAATTATGCTATTTTTTTATTTTAAAGTTGCAATTTATTTTTAGATTGTTGTGTTGTTGGTATTAATTTTAATGGTTTGAAATTAATGATCTTGATAGATTATTTTGATCGTGTTATTTCGAACATGTTGCTACATATTAATTGTAATCCGTAATTGTTACTTTTAATATTTGTGAGTAGCATCTAACGATCGTTTATCGTTAG
>JAOTAZ010000003.1:8681408-8692436 GCA_025629785.1 Erythroxylum oxycarpum
GCAATCGCCAAGGATTCCGAAGCAAAACCCGGTGGGAGATCGTGAACTCTAACCCAGAAATCAGCATACCGAAACTCCACATCCTCTGGGTTTTTCCCCTCGTTCAGCTGATGAATCAGGAGAATACAGTTATTAAAGCTCCATGGCCCTCCTGCCATCATTTTCCGAAGATCAACAATGTGAAAAAATTGGAACAGATAAAGTCCCACCCCTCCAAACGGTTTGATCAAGCAGCCTTTAATGGGACGCCAAAGATTAAGAAGGGTCCTTTCCATCGCTTCGAAATTAATATGCCTTTCGCCCAGAAATCTACCCAGCAAACACAAGTTGTAATCGAGGCGGCTCGCTTCTATCTCGGAAGCCTTAATAACCAGTTCAGCATCTTCTTTATCCCGAATGGATAAGCGTTGAAAAGCAGGCTCCATACCTAGCAAACAAGAAACAGAGAAACCAGAAAGAAAACAGAGAGAAACTGTTACCAGAACAAGAACATGCACAAAGGCATGACGAAAACTTGCACCCTTAGAGAGAAACGGGCAAGACTCTTCAATAACCTATCTTTTTGAATAGGCTTCATTTTGTTATCATATTATGTTTATTGTTTATTATTTTAATATGTAAGTTCTTGATTAAATTTATACACTTGTTTTTTTTTGAGAAAAAATTTATACACTTGTTATCATAAGAATAAGTCTTTAGGGTTTAATATAAAAATGTTATTGATTATAGGATCATCAAATAAGAATTTTAATAATCTAGTTAAATCAATATGTATGTAATAGTATCTATTGGATGGATATTAGTAGATGTCGTTTACTAAGTTACATATATTGAAGATGCACATGAAGATGAGATCATTATAGTAATCAATGAGTCACTTATTATGTTTTGATATCGGAAACCTAATGTGTAAAAATATTAGTTGAATGATCATTGGATATAATTAAGTACCTACCTGATTAACAGTGAGTTAAGATGAGATTCATCGATTCGAAGTGATGAGTTTTAGCTCTATATTGTCATTAATTTTAATGATTGTTTCAAGACCTTGACTAGGGCTATTGAATGAGTAAAGAAAATGAGTTTTATAAATCATTCACCAATCATTAAAGATCGATATGTAATATAATTGGTTATCGAATAAAGTTTGACAGTTAAACCATACCTTAGGATAATCCGGAGTTGTAATGATACATTATCCTTAACCAAGTTTCGTCTTTGTAAGGTTGTTACTTCACATTATCCGGTCGTTGAGTAGTGTTGTTAGACGCTAATCTTGATTAGTAATTAATTGGATTAATTGTTACCGGTAGTGAACCTATATAGTCACACACTTACGAGTGTAATATTTCCTATTTATGATTATTTAATTTATTACGAGAAATTAAATAATATATATGGCATATTATTATTTTTCTTGCACAGAAGATATATTTAATATTGAAAATTTTCTTATATAAAATAAATGAATAAAATAAAATAAATTTATTTTATGTTATAAATAATAATAATTATTTAATTAAAAAGGCAAAGAAAGGCGGCAGATGACCTTTGATGGTTATGTTTTGGTTATATATTTAACCATAACGAAATGACGTGATGGTATGTAGTTTTTCAAGTTTTAAAATAACGTTAAAATAAAAATGAAGTGAAGAGTGTTATAGATGTTCTTCGTTTTTTGTACGTGAATCATGAAGTCAAGAATGTTGGTGCTTCTTTCATTTATTTTTTACATTGATAGAAAACAAAGAGTTTGATAACATAGATACTTTTTGTTTTTGTAAGTTAAAAGAAAATGAAGACATAGAAATTTTTTCATTTTCATTCTCTATACGTAAAAATTAAACAAGAGATAAAGTTGAGAAAATTGCTTTATTTGATTTTGAAAAAAAGGATCTTTTAAATTTAACCATAGTCATATCAAGTATTAAAAGTCGGATATAATTTTCGGTGTGAACTATATAAAGAATTCGCATTTTTAAATTTCAGTATCAATTAATTCATCACAAATTTCAAATATTTATTTTTATTAGTTCTTATTATTAATATATTTGTTAAACGTAATAGATAAATATAAGATTGCAATTATTATTTCTATTGCGCTTGCGATCCTTTAGATTCGTCAAGAATTGTTATGAAACAAAGAATTGAACAAAACGTTAATCAAAACAAAAATTATGATTAGGATGTAAAGATGGTTGGTTGTGTTGTCATATTAAAAATTTTCTGGTTTATTCAAAAAATAATAATAATATGAATTATAACGAATGTAGTCGAGAATAGAAATTTTCATTCTTTACTACATTAAGAATACGAAGTATTATCCAAAAAAAGAGATGTAAGTACTTTTTTCTTATAATTTCGAATGATTTTTTAAAAATTTTTTAAATACATAGGGTATTTTTGTCTTTTACTCTTAAAAAATTAGATGGCCCTCCAACTCCAAATAAAGACAAAAAGACAACATCTGTAGTTGGTCCGAAATTTTAGAAAATTGTCGTAAAATTTCACCCTGTTTCGTCTGAAACCAAGTTCCCTCCCATTTGAGAAGAGGAGGAGGCAAGAGAGGAAAATGGCGGAAAGCGAAGAAAACAACGAGGAAATGGTCAAACGCAAGAGCGAGAGCCGCATGCTCGCCTTCACCGGAGGCGCTGCTTTCTTAGCTCTCGCTGTCTCCCTAGTCGTCTCCGCCTTCAATTCTCGCCGGAACAAGTCCAAGAAGAAAGGTTCCTCTTTCGCTCTAGCTCTTCACTCTTAACATCTGCTTACGTGCCAAAAATGGTTGGCTTCTGATAGTTTAGTGAGATTTTAAGCAATTGCATGTTTTGGCTGTTATTATTCGTGTTTCCTTAAGTTTAGATTCAGTCAAATGGGAGTGAGGTAAGTAACTGTTTGGTTGTTTTCTTATGGTTGAATAGATCTTCCGAGGTTTAATGTTCGAATTAACCTCTCTGCCTCTGAGATTCTTCGATTAGCTGATCAAGTTATTGCTAAGTCAAAGGAGGTTCACGATGCTGTTGCTTCAGTTCCTTTAGACAAGGTGCTTCTGATTGTTGTTTCGTATTTTCTTATAGTTTCGGTTGGTTTTCTGTGTAGTAGATTTCAAGCAACAAATTCCAATCAATTGCTTGTGTGATGTTTTTTTCCTTCATAATTGAAATGAAAAATGCACAGGTAACATATGCCAATGTTATTGCACCATTAGCCGATTTGGATGGACAACAATTTCCGCTGGTTCAGTCTTGTGTGTTTCCAAAGCTTGTTTCCACTTCAGAAGATGTGCGCAAGGCTAGTGCTGAAGCTGAGCGCAGAATTGATGATCATGTGTTGACTTGCAGGTTTTACCTATCTGTTCGGTTCCTTATGTTACTATCATTTTAAGTTGTTTTTTTTTTTTGCAAGCCTTTTGATAGTCACTCGGGTCATAAGCCCATACTAACTTACTCTAGGAGGACTAGGAGGAAGGAGCAGAACATGGGCCCTAAACCCCTGCTCACGTATTCCAGGAGGAACATTAGGACAGAGCAGAATCTACCTGATGAGTCAGCAGTTGGTTAGAGGAGTTAGTTAGAAGAGAGAGAGAGGATACTATGTAAAGGATGGGGAGGGTAGTAGGGGGACTATCTCTGGAAACTTGCATTGTATTCGGCTGAAGGCTGAGAGGGCCATTAGTGGCTGGTAGCTAGTTCCTGTGGAATATACTACGGAACTATAGCTATTCTATCAATAAACACACCTCATTTTCATCCATTGCGTATCACCTTTTTCCCTAGTTGTCTTTTATAGTTGCCTACTCTGTCACTTATGTTTGATTGATGTCTGGTTTAACTTTGCCTTCTGACTTGTGTATGTGATTATTCATTTGGTTATAGATTGATGTGGCATATTGTTGATTAAAATATGATGTCTGTATGAATCAAATTGAGTTTCTCCCTATTTCATGCAAGCTGATCAGTTTAAGAGAAGATGTTTATCGTGTGGTTAAGGCATTTGCTGCAAAGGGGGAGTGTGTAAGCCTAAGCCCAGAAGCCAAACAATACATAGACTGCCTGGTAAGAAAATCTGAAAATGAGTTTAGGTGCTCGAAGTCACTATGTTAAATCTCTTCTGGATTTTGGTGTGTATTAAGCTGCAGAAGTTGTTGAGCTTAAGATTTGGTGTTATCCTGATTGTTGATAGGTGAGAGATTTTGAGAAGAATGGTCTGAATCTTACTGTTACCAAGAGAGAGGAAGTGCAGCGCTTGAAAGCTAAGATCAATGACTTAAGCCTACGGTACATTCAAAATTTGAATGACCATAATGCTCATCTTCTATTCAGTGAGACGGAGCTGACTGGATTGCCATCAGAATATTTTAAGGTACTTATTGCCTTGCTATTCTTTCATGAAAGCATAGTTTTGGAATATGGCAGGTATTTGGAATATTATGGGATGAGAGTTTCTTCCTTAAACTGCCATGAATTTAAATGGTCAAGCTTATCATGTTGCAATATGATGAAAGGATAAGGATTGTGTTGTACTTAAAAATTGGCATATAAAAACTTGTCCACTTGGGGAGTAGTTCGATGTCAATCAACTAGTTTTTACTCCTGTCTCTTGTTCTGCTGGATTTGATTGTCATTGCAGAGTTTAGACAAGGCTGAAAATGGCAAATATAAAATCAAAATGAGAAGTTACCATGTTGCTGCATTGTTGGAACTCTGCAAGGTACATTCTTCTCTTTTTGTTAATTTTGCATATGACATCTTGTGCATGGATATTTTGAAATGCTCTGATTCAATTGCTACATTTAACGAGTAAAGTTAACCCTTTAATCTAGTTAAAAAAATTCAATAATTTTGTCTTATAGGCCTGGTGTAGTTTCTAATTGGCCGTGCTGAAATTGATATATATTTGTATAATATTTTTTTGCTCATGTCAAGGTAGGAACTACTAGGAAGATGGTTGCAAGGGAATATGGGAAGAGGTGCGGTGAAGTCAATCTTTCAGTCTTGGATAGTTTGGTAAATAATGCACCCTTTCTTATCGAGTTTTGTTCTTTAAAATAATTAAAGCGATGGTTCATGAAGAGAAAAAAAAAGAAGATATCTGATCTTCCTTTGCCACCATAATTTCATGTTTTTTTGTAGGATGATAAAAATGGTATCTGATCTTCCTTTGCCACCATAATTTCATGTTAAATAACAAGAGATCATATTTCTGCCTATGAATTATTTTTCATATACCTAGTACTTCACAAACATGGAAGTATATACAAAATATGACATATAAGATATCGTTTTGGCCTTTTAGGTTGAATTGCGCCATAAATATGCCAGGCTACTGGGCTATTCAAATTATGCTGACTTTGCTGTTCATTGTAGAATGGCAAAAATGTCCTCAAAGGTTTGTATAATTTTTTACTTGATGCAATTTTATGTATAACGCGTAGGCTAAAAGACACGTTTGCTGTTTTAATTGTCTTATTGATTACAATGTATATTTGACATTTCAAATACACTTGCTTCATGTGAATAACAGTGGTCTATAATAGAACTGCCGAATCAAATTATTTGTTCATTGTGATGAGACTATTTGTGTCAGGATTATGGTATACAACAAATATTCTAGTCATATAAGGAACAGTTTGCTCTTTTATTCTTTTCTGTTAAACGTTGTTGGTTAGTGGATGTGCCATAGGTAATGACCACGTGGAATCCAACAAAAGGTTCTTACTTTTGGCATGGTCTTTGTGACAGATGTAAAACTGTAAAATCTAAAAGCATGCTAATTTCTCATTGTCTTCGAGCGACTCTCCTGCTTGATATTACGAGTTAGTTGAACTCTTATTTTGAGTATGTTGGATAAGTTGAGAGCTTTTGTCGTAAGGATTTTTTAACTTTGGTTGAGATACGTTCAAATGTTAAAATCTGTCTGGTTTAATACTTTGACTAATTGTCTTTAATTTTATGTCTATTTCTTGGATTTTATTCATTGATATGATATTCCTCCTCCATAGGTGTTTGACTTCTTAGAGGACATCTCTGCCTGTTTAACAGACTTGGCAACGAGGGAACTCAGTGTGTTAAAAGACTTAAAGGTTTGGACAATTTTGGCTATTTGATGTGTCTTTTTTCATTTTTATCTATGTTTCTGATTGGTTTCAATTGGGCACAGAAAAAAGAAGAAGGAGACAGTTCGTTTGGAGTTGAGGATCTTTTGTACTATGTGAAGAGAATTGAAGAGAAACAGTTTGACCTAGACTTTGCTGCAGTAAGGCAATACTTTCCTGTTGGTTTGGTTCTGGCTGGGATCTTTAAAATAACCCAAGACCTTTTTGGTAAGGAAATCTATCTTGATTGAATTTTGGATGTGCTTGTCATTGATTGTTTGTTGTGTATATTTTGATGATAGTGAATTAGAGTGCAAAGTTATTTTAACAGAAATGAGAAGGGAACTAGAAGAGAGAGAAAAGAAGAGAGATACGTAAAAGGAGAGAAAGAAAGGAAAAGAGATACACAGAGAGATTTCTAGAAGAAGACAATATCCAATCTGTTATACATATCCTCACTATCTGTTACTATAACGTCTTAAGTAGACGTAAGGGATGACTAATATAAAGGCTGGTATTTGATAACAGTGGTGGACATTATTTAAAAACGATATGTTTCGTACTAACGGCTAGTGATGTCGTCTTCGTTACCGGCTCTTTCTTTGTCTTCTTCATTTGCGTCTGTAATGGTTGTGATATTTTTATACGTAACATTGTTTTTCCATGTTTACATCATTATTTGTAATGAAAATTCTCCTCTTTAAATAGGCTTAAGATTTCAAGAAATTGCTGATGCCAGGGTTTGGCATGATGCTGTTCGTCTCTTCTCTGTTTTTGACTTGAACTCTGGCGACCTCATTGGTTATTTCTTCCTTGATTTATACTCAAGGTTCACTTAATATTTAGGATATCTCAATTGTTTAACTTGCGACTTCTGCTTTTGGAGAAGTGATATTTCATTAATGTGGCAGGGAAGGAAAATATGGTCATACGTGTGTGGTTGCTCTTCAAAATGGTGCTTTATTGCACAATGGTGCAAGACAGGTAGCTTTATCCCTTGGTTCCTAGTTCCTACTAATTTGATATGTGGAACTTTGGCAACTTAGAGTATAATCATCCGTGGTTCTGATACTGAGTTTCACCCATTAGGCTCCTTTCAGGAATCATATACTGGAATACATCCTATCATTTCCTTGGGGCCTTATTGTTTTGACTATTTGAGCCACTGATTAAAACTTTAATACTGGCTAGTCTTCTCTTTAAAATTTTCATTACTTATGTTTGATCCTTTTACCAGAAAGAAAGCAATTCTTTGATGCATTGCTTCGAGCAAGCTGATAGAAGGCAAAGAGCACCTTGAAGACTTCAAAAAGAGCGACTCACAAGTCATCATAAATTGTTAATGTTGTTGCCATTGAATTCAATCTACACGCATAAATTGAACTTCCAGAATAGTAATTGCTTACCGCTTGTAATCAGCAAAGCTTACCCTATTTTAGGAGATACTGAAAGATCTGTTGAATTTCAAAATTTCTTAATCTTAATCTCTAAATTATTATCCAAGGGGAGCACTGTTTATCATCACTAAAAGTTAGTGAAAGCAATTCTCTTCTTAGATGAGGTTAATAATTCTCCATCTTCCATAGAAATGATTTCTGTATAGTAAACACAAATATAGGAAAGCTCTTACTGTTGATTTGTATGTGTAGATACCAGTGGCATTGCTTATATCTCAACTGCAAAAGGACAATGAAGGAGAAAGCTGCCTATTGAGATTTTCTGAAGTGGTTAATCTTTTCCATGAGTTTGGTCATGTGGTATGTCTTCCATCTAATGTTTTATTTGTATCTTGTTTTGGGTACTTTCATGAACAGTTGCTTTTGAAGTTTGTTTGTGTGATATTTCTGTGGCTTATGGTCTTTAAGTAACTTTGCAATGAAAAACTCTGAGCATGCAGGTCCAGCATGTCTGCAATGATGCATCATTTTCTAGATTCTCTGGTTTGCGTGTAGATCCTGATTTTCTGGAGATTCCTGCTCTAGTCTTGGAAAATTGGTAAGCAACTTTTGTTGTATCTCACCTTTTCTTGGTTATCCAGAATTCAGTTTTACCTTGCAAATTTGGAACTCTTCAGGTGTTACGAGAGCTACTCATTGAAGCTGATATCTGGTTTTCATCTGGTGAGGCATACTTCTGCCCTTTTTTACAGTAATTTTGGATAAGGTTATGATCTTCCTTTCTTACCAACCAAGAAGAGGAAGATTGGGAGGGACAAGACGCGTTTCTCTGCCTTTTCTCTTGCTAATTGTTACTGCACGTTCAGTAAATACTCTCTTATATGTGTTGCCATGTTGCATTTTATTGTAATTTCTTATGTTACTTAAGTCTTGATGAATATGCTGTGTACATCTATTGATCGGGTATATTACATGATGGTTGCTATTCTTTTACATTACACAATTACTGTTCTTGTTTACTTTTATACCTCCCATCTTGCAGGATATCACCAAACCTATTGGGGAGGAAGTATGCAAATCGATTAAAAGGTGGCGAAATTCCTTCTCTGCTCTTAAACTGAAGCAGGAAATTCTTTATTGTAAGTACATTGATTTTTAAAGTCAGACTGTGGACCTTGTTGTTCTTTTCTTGATCTACCAAAGATTTGCTGATTACATGTCATTCAATGTTAAACTTATAGAACAGGGGTTTTCTTCAGAAATATTCGTAGATCTAAATTGGAATCACTGAATCATCAATCGTGATAGTTATTCTGTGCATGACATTATTTGCTCTTTTGAATTCACCCAGAAGGTTTTTGTGTTTTCAGGTCTTTTTGATCAGATTGTACATTCTGCTGACAATGTTGACATTCTTGAGTTATACAAGCATCTTCATCCGAAGGTAAAAGAGCTTTCTCTGCAAGACCCTTGTAAATGTATGTTCACTATAAATATTTGTTTGCCTTCTCAGGTCATGTTAGGGCTGCCAATCTTAGAAGGAACAAATCCAGCCTCATGTTTTCCACGGAGTGCCATTGGTTATGAAGCTGCTTGTTATAGTCGTATTTGGAGTGAGGTACCAAATCGCACAATCGTAATAATTTCCCTCTTACGTGCTCTAGGATACTACGATATACTTAAAAAGTTCCTTTTGAGCCTAAACTCAATTTTATGGGCTAAAATGATGCCCCTAAAAAATTTTGGACTTATCCCATCGAGTCTTTTGGGCGGGTTACTTTGCTTAGCTGTACTCATTGCCTCATTTTCTAGTTGGCGAAGCACCTCAGGTTAACTATTTCCTTCCAAGATCATCATTACTTACTTAATGCTGTTCAGGTCTTTGCCACGGACATATTTGCCTCAAAATTCCGTGATAATCTCTTGAACCCCCATGTCGGTATACAGTTCCGAAAGAAGGTAAACTGGTCACCAGTTTTTTTTTCATGTCTATGTCTATGTCAATTCAAATTATGTTATACTTCTCATAGATGTGACTTTATGGTCATGATCTATTTTCTGATTAGTCTTATGCTACACTGAAATTTTGAGGCCTACCACAAACTTGATGGTCAAACAAAAATATTGATGGCAGGTGTTGGCCCCTGGAGGATCAAAGGAACCCATAGAAATTCTGTCAGATTTTCTTGGAAGAGAACCATCCATTCAAGCTTTTATTGACAGCAAAGTTGAACATAGTTTATAAAAGAATTGGTTTTGTCGAAGTTGAAGACTCAAGTTGGTCAAAACCTCCTTGCATTTTTGAGTGATAATTGAAGTAATCCATGTCTTTGTATATAAGCCTTTCATTTAAGCCTTTCATTGGTATCTGAAGTCCGGTCTTAGGAAGAACCTTTTCATATGTATAAGTAAGACGTATTAATTAATAATTTTCTAGATATAGTGCTGTTGAGCGTGCAGGGTGCTCCTAACGTTCCATTTCTTGTGCCTTTATGCCTTTCAATAGTTTGGTGCATAATCATTGGTCCTCTTCCCTTTAATAATTCTCTCTTCTTACATCCTTAACATTGTAATTTGTCATAAGCAACATAGTAAACATCAAACCGAAGATTCTGAGTGTCAGAATTGGGTTCTTTACTTCTAATTTTAATACTCCTAAATGACCCACAAAGGCCGCAATGTTTAGGTCGCCGAGGATTCTCATGAATATGTTCCCCACCTAAGCTTCTTTGGTTGGAGGGGACTCTTTCTTTAATAGTTATATTCATTTGGATTCATAAACAATATTATTATGAACCACCCATTTCCACATCCTTGATGGATTGTTAAGGAGGATCGTAGCAACCACAGGATTGCAAATTACTAACTACAGGGATTATGGAATGGAAGGAGAGGATGATCAGCTACCAAGTTAAGTGCTCATCAGAGAAGTTGGGTTTGCCAACGAATAATTCCCCTTATTTCCACTTTATCTTATCCAACACAAGTGAAAACGACAACTGGGCAGGTGTCTTTGGGGCAAATGTTGATCAAATGAAAGTTCCTGACAACTTTTTCTATAGTAACCCCACGTGTTGCAGCTCCTGATGGCTCTTGTTTCCAGTTTGAAAGCAACCTTTTGATCTTATTTGTTGACAGTAAGGTAAAGGTGGCTCAAGAAGGCACCGGATCCTTTTCATCACTTATTTCAAACCTCCTTTCAGTTGATATCGTTTTAGGTTTGTTTACATATTAAATGATTTGGATCAGAAACAGAAGTGGGTCACTAAATTAAATGCAACACAAAAGGATTAATATTTTCTTAGGAGCGGCCAAGTCTCTTAGTAACTGAGGGATTAAATCACTTGTTCTATTTTTACAGTTTTAATATTATTCTAACTTATCTCATCCACACATTTTTACGAGATTTACATAAATATGTGGATAAAATAAGTTAGAACAGTATTTGAATTTTAAACAGTATCCTAATTGAGGTAGGTTCTAGATTTTTAGATTATACTAAAATTAATTATAGTTTAATTCTACTTTGAAAATGAATTT
>JAOTAZ010000003.1:8703238-8716257 GCA_025629785.1 Erythroxylum oxycarpum
ATAACAACAACAACAACAACAACAACAACAACAACAACAACAACAATAATAATAACAGTAATAATAATAATAATAATAATAATAATAATAATAATAATGAGATTATATTATTTTGATGAGACAAATTTTTTTTATAAAATAAATCCGTCAATTAAATACTAAGTCCACGCTAGGAATGTGATAGTTGCCTTCCATTATTTAGGTATAAAACTAGAGTTCTATTTATGGCTTAGCTTATTGAGTAAACTTAAAGTCACTTTAAGCTGGATATGTTTTATCATAAGTTATTAGGCCCTATTTACTATATCGGTATGATTTGGATGAGCAAACTCTAGTTTTATAGATTATAGATTTAGATGCAAAGTCAGGAACAATATATATGATAGTTTTTGCCAAAGAGTTGTCAGTTAACAGTTCTAGGAGTCATATGAGATGTTATTGATAAAGATGTTTTTTACCAAATTTAAATTTAGTTAGTTTGTTAAGCAAACTTAGGATCAATTATTTTTTAATAGGATCACTAGAAAATTGTTTGATAGTTTCTCAATTTAATAGTGAGGGCTATTATTTTGAATAAAATAGTAGGAGTAATAAAAAATTTTAAAAGTATTTATTTTATTTGGATATTAATTAATACTTGGTCCTTTTAAGTTTTTTGGTTATCGAATCAGAATATGAATACTAACTTGACGTTAAGTAGCATCATGGATGCTAACAAGCAAACTGGACCTAATTTTTTATATTAGTTTTGAAATTTGAGAATACTTCTCAAGCAAGAAAAGAAGCCATACTTTCTTGACACTTCTGCTGCACCAGAGCCTAGTTCAGATGTAGCTGTTAAAGTTTGGGAGAGGTATCAACGTTATAATTATGATATCGAGGAAGCCATATTTGTTATGTTGGCTACCATATCTCCAAAGCTTCAAACGTAGCATCAGAACATGGATGCACCTACTATGATTCTGCATCTCAAAGAGTTGTTTGGTGCACAAAGTAAGGTAGAGAGGTATCAATTATACAAGGTGTTGTTTCAATGTAAGACGATAGAAGGATCTTTAATCAACTTGTATGTGCTAAAGATGATGAGGCATATTAAAAAATTAGCCTACTTAGGTTTTGTCATAAACCATGAGTTAAGTGTTGATTTGAAGCTACGCTAAGTTCGAGCTTTTCATAGTTCGTCATGAACCTCAATATGAACCAAAAGGATATATCATTACCTAAACTACTAAACATGCTCAAGATTGAAGAAGGGTGTCGTAAGAAGGAACCTAGTTTTGTACTTATGTGGATTCTTCTAAAAGTAAGAAAATGGGCTCTATGAAGAATAAGAACAATAAATAGAAGGCTTCTACTAATGTAGTAAATCCCAAAGGAGGTATCAAGAAGAAGAGCAATGATAAGGGCACATGCTTTATAGTCAATGGACACTAGAGGAGGAACGACCCATCTTATCTTACTAACCTGAAAGATAAGAAGCTCAAAGAAGCTGTCTCTTTAGATACATTTATGATTCAGATCAATCTTTCTATTTCTGTTCCACAGACTTGTATTAGATATTGGATGTGGTTCTTATATTTGTAATAACATACAAATGTTAACATAGAGTAGGTCATTGAGGAAAGGCGAAGTGGACCTATAAGTTGGCAGTGGAACAAGAGTTGCTGCATTTGATATAGGAACTTGTAGTTTAGCTTTGCCTTCTGGCTTTGTTTTAGAACTTAATAATTGTTATTATGTTCCAGTTATTACAAGAAACATCATTTTTATTTCTTATGTAGATTGGAATGAATTTGTCTTTATTATTAGGAATAAGAGTTGTTTATAAAGATGATATTTATTATAGATCTAGATTACTTATAAATGGTTTGTATGAGTTAGATGATGAAAGACTGATTCTTAACATAAATAGTAAGAAAAGAAAGTTAAGTGACCACTATCCATCTTATTTATGGCATTTTAAGTTAGGCCATATCGATGAAACTAGAATCAAAAAGTTACATAAAGAAGGACATTTGGATCCTTTTGATTATGAATTGTATGAAAATTGTGAATCTTATTTGTTGGGAAAGATGACCAAACATTTATTAATCATTACAATGATGTTTGATAGATGCTCTTTTTCTTTTTTAGTGTTCCTTTTTATTGGGATCTCGCTTAATAAGACCATCCAACATTTACAACATTTACACATCAAAATATAAACAAATAAATATGGAGTGTGTAAACGTGATGTAGTGATATATCTAATTAAGAACTATAATTTCATATTTATTTTAGATAGTTTGGGGACCCAGTGTGTGTGCATTGTAGGTAACCTTTGTGTCAATTTACAAAAAAAATTAAAATTTACTAAGAGAGAAGACATAATCACTCCATCTTTTTTATGGTATAGTGATAATTGAAGATTGATTATTGAAAGTTTTGTAGGTGTTCTTAATTAGTGAAATATCTCTAATTTTTATATTTTTGTTACTAAGAATTAATTTTCTTGAAGATTTATTTTGAGATTGCCTCTAGTGGTGCTAAGAAAAAAAATATCATTCATTATTTTTATATAATGGAAGATTAGACTAACTTGTGACCATAGTTTTTACTCCTTGCAACAAGAAGGTTTTCCACGTTACAAATTGATTATTCATTATTGCGGTATGTGATTGTCTCTTTTATTTGCATGAGAACTATAATTGATTTCTTCCTCCTTATCAGTATTTAGGAAAATTATTTTAGTTATTTCATTGAGATATTAGCTCGTTGTGTGCTTTTTATAACAGAGTATTATCAAAGTTATTGGTTTAATTATCCCTCGAAGCCATTTATGGAAAGTTTCAAAAGATGGTCAGTCTAAACAATACCAATTACCACATATGGAAGAACAAAATGAAGGATTTTCTATTTATGATGAAGTTGCACTTACCTATATTTTCAAATTAAAAACCTAAATGTGAAATTGATGAGGAATGGGAGTTTAAGCATAAGCAAGTGTGTGGCTTTATTTGACAATTTGTCAAGGACAATGTTTACTGCCATAACTGTAGTGAGAAAAATGCAAAGACCTTATAAAATAAGCTAGAGAAGTTGTCTACTTCAAAGAATGAAAAGAGCAAAATATTTTATTTGACGAGGGTACATCAATAGTAGATCATTTATATGAATTTAAAGGGATTACGTATCAATTGTCAGGCATAGGTGTCAATTTTGATAATGAGGCATTTGCCCTTATGGTTCTTGCTTCATTATTAGACTCAAGGGAGACCTTGAAAATCTTATTGAATAGTTATACTCCAAATGGTATTGTAATGATGGAATTCAATGAAAGTGGTGTTTTGAATGAAGAGATGAGACAAAGTTCACAGGGTACTTCCTTTTTTGAGTCAAAGGTTTTCGGTTCGAAGAGTGGAGATAAGAGTAAAGACAAAAGCAGGGAAAATCCAAAAAATTTTCCAATGTTGAATGTCATTACTGTCACAAGAAAAGGCATATCAAAAGGTATTATTTAAAGCATAAGAGAGAGAATGAGAAGAGCTAAGGTAAGGATGAGAAGAAAGATGATAATAGTGACGATGATAGAGTGTCTACTACCACTGAGCCATTCCTTATCATGTATGAAGACAATATTGTTAACTTAGCTACTCATGAGACCAATTAGATTATTAATAATGGTTCTTCCATTTATATTTCATATCATTAAGATTTCTTCATATTTTACAAACCAAGTGATTAAAGAGTTATGAAGAAGGGGAATGATAGTTCTGTAAAAGTTATTAGTTCTGGTACACAATTAATTTTTAGAGATGTTAAATATATCCTGGTTATTCAGTTGAATTTGATTTCTACAAGTAAACTTGATGATGATAAATTCTACAATGCATTTAACAATGGCCAATAAAAACTCACAAAGGGTTTTTTAATTGTCGCTAGAAGCAGTAAGTACTCTTCTCTTCATCAATTGTAAGCAAAGCTCTCTAAAAACATTATGAATGCTTTAGACAATGAGTACATTTAAGTTACAACACAGGAGACTCGATCATATTAACTAAAAAGGCATAAACTTCATTTGAGAAAGTGTCCTCACCGTTTAGTAAGGAAGAAGCATAAAGTTCCTTTAACAGATTCCTCTCCTTCTAGAAAGAAAATTTTTCCAAATTTAGTACACTATGATGTTTGTGATCTAAAGAAGACAACATCAATTAATGGTGCTAAATATTCTTTTAGTTTTTTCGATGATCACTCTAAGAGGATTTGGGTTTACACCTTAAAGACAAAGGATCAAGTGCTTAGTGTATTCGAGTTATTTTAGGTTTTAGTTGCGAGAGAGAATAGGAAAATTTTGAAATACATTTATACAAATAATGGTGGAGAGTATTATGGCGCTTTTGACATGTTTGGCACCCCGCCCTCGCAAGTCGCGTGCCCAACATCCTAAGTGGCATCCGAACGTGCATCCCACAATGGTGGCGTGCTCACACCAGTCAATCACCATAATCAAACTTATTTCTCCTATTTCAGAATAGATTTTGGGAAACCTCAAATCGAAATTAAAATTTGACTTCTTCAGAACATTTTTTCCCCTTTGTATTAAGTTTCTAATGACACCAAAATCATTCAATGTGGTTCAGAAATCTGAAAGTTATACCCCAAACGTTTTCGGACTGTTATTAAACTGAAACAGTACATTACACTCAACTTCCATCCTGAAACTAAAATTCTATTTCTTCATATATTTTATAGTTCTATGTCTCTAGTTTATTAGGAAACAAGAATCATCTCATTTGAAGCTCTAAAGATCAAAATATCTTTAAAATACCAAAGTATGTTTAGTAAAATATCCAATTCATACTCCTCCAATCGATACCCTTTCTTTGATTCAATCAATATTTTTCAAATCAATACCAAAAGCTATAAATGTTTATGGAGAGATAGAGAAATGTGTTAAGATTCTATTGGTTTAAAAAATAGGTCATTTGAAGGTTGTATGACAAAATTATGGCTAAAAGAGTAAGAGGTGTTTAGGTCTGGAAAGACCTGCGGGTTGCGATCGTGACTTGTGCGAAAATCCGCAGAGTCACGATTGCAACGCTGTCGCGACTTCCTCTTTTTCTTTCTCAGACCTATTTTGGTTAAATAAAAGGCTTAAATTTCAGTAGAGATATTAGATTAAGGTCATTCAAAGATGATTTCGAAGAGGACTTCTAGGCCTACAACTTTTATGAAGACCCTAAAAAGATATTTTGCTTCCAAAATTTCAAATCAATGTAGTTGTACCATATGTCCATCCTATGCAGCATCACAAACTTCTAACAATCATATCTCTTAACTCCGATATCCAAAAATTTCATACTATATAGCGTTGGAAAGATAGAAATATAAACTACAACTTTCAAGAAGATAACTCTATCTAATTTAGCCTAGATTAATACAGTTTTCCTGTAAAGTTATAACACAAATTTTTACCCCATGGAAAACTTGAAAATGCAATGTAAAGACTTGGAAAGTCATGGACAAAACACCAACATATTTCATTAATATCAAGAGATAAGGGTTTTACGAAGCTTTAGTGGGCATTTCAAGCCACTATACATCATAATCTAAAAATACAAAGTTTACATAAACTAGAATTGCCCAAAATGTGACCAAAGCCTTGTTTTACAAAACTAGCTTAAAATACAAAAGAATTGTAAAAGTGCAGTGATGCCTTGACTCCTGGTTACTCGATCTCATGCTCTTCACTTAAAGATAGGATGGAAATGGAGGGGTGAGCTTAAAACTCATGGATAACTGCTTATAATGGAAAAAATAAAAAAAAACATTTGAAATATTCATTTGTCAATACAAAGTTCTAATTGAATTCATAAAAAGTATCATTCTCAAATTCTTAACCAAAATTCAAAAACTACAAATCATGTATGCATCAAACGTGTTAACATATCATAAGCATATAAGCACATAAGAATGGTTTGGGTAAACCTATAAACATAAGGAACTACTCATTTCTACATAATGGTCCTATGTAGTCGTAAACTTGTCGTACTATCGCAATCCCACATAGTGGTTTGCGTAGATGTAAACATGAGATAGTCCATGAAAGAGCTCCGTGCCACTAGCGAGTAGGCGGGAGAAGCCTTAACTTGGTCAATGTGCACGTGACATACTTGAATAGACTACACCAAACCAACATAACATGTAATTCATGAACTGAAAATAGTTTACCCAAATGGTACATTTTGGAAACTTGTTTTTCATGAACATGAGATATTTTGAAAACCATTTTCGAAAACATGATTTCATAAACATGTTATCTTAGAAAAAAATCATTTTCAAAGTCTTTTCATAAATCATCAACACAATTCATATATCAAATATATAGCAATTTCTCAATTCATTTAAGAAGGAATAAATGCAACATTTATGATGTAATTGAAATCATTAAACTTCCTTGATTCAAAGAAAACATTAGTGGCTTATTTACTCTACTATAAACATGTACCCACTTTGAATTCCTTACTTAAGAAATTGGTTTAAGGATGTCTTTCCTTTTGCTCCTCGTGCCTCCCTTGATCCCCTTCTTGATTTCCTTCATAAATGAGAAAATTCCCATTCAATAGGAATTTAAATTAAGAACCCAATCAAAACATATTCACTAAAATGATCCTAGAATTCTTAAATCCATGCATTTCCTAAGCTTAATGAATCATAACCCTTTCAAAATTCCAAAAGATATATTAAAACCTTACCTTAAACCTTCACCAATTGAAGACTTTCTAGGCTTCAATGAAAACTCTTATCTTCCTCTTTATTTTTCTCTTCCTGATCACTCTGAAATTCACTCTTAAAAGTTAAGAAAAGATGAAACCCTAGCTCAACTCTCTTCTTTCCTGTCAAACCACCAAAACTCTCTTCCTCTCCCTTTGTTTTCGTATTTCACTTCTTCCTTCCTCTCATTCACGTTTTTCTCTCCTCCAAAATAAGACAACATTTTTCCTCTTCCCATTCTACCTTTCTCATTTTACCTTCCCATTCTCCTCCAAAACTTAAGTGATCTCCCAAAAATGCCCTTCATGAAATCTTACCACCTTAACACTTTATTTCAATTAACCTATGTCATAAACTCTTACTAACTTTAACATGCTAATTACTCCAATAAAATAAATAAATAAAACTATCAAGACTTCAAAATTAATTTAAATCATGCTTATTTATCAAGAAAAAAAATTCAGGTGCCAACATTTCTTCCCCTCTTCAAAGAATTTTGTCCTCAAAATTCTTACCTGAATCATTAAAGAGTTGTGGATACTTATCCTTTATGGCTTCGAAAAGCTCCCACATGACCTCTTCCACATAATGGTTTCTCTCCAAGACTTTGATCAGTTGCACTGTCTTGTTCATGAGGACCTTTTCTTTGGTGCCCAAAATCTCTGCTAGAGACCCCTCATAAGTCAAACCATCTGTAAACTAAACCTTAGTGGTTTGAGTGATGTGAGAGGGATCTGCTCTATATCTCCTCAATATGGAAACCTGAAAGACATCATGTATCTGTGATAATTCTGGTGTCGCGCCAACCTAATAGTTAACGATCCAATCCTCTCAAGAATTTCATAAGGACCCACATATCTTAGGCTCAACTTGCCCTTCTTGCCAAATCTCATGACTCCTTTCCAAGGAGATGTCATAAAGAAGACTTTCTCACCGTCTTCATACTCCATTTCCTTTCTGTATGCATCAGTATAGCTTTTCACTCTATCCTGAGCCGCTTTAGGCCTTTACTTAACTAACTTGACCTTGTCAATTGTCATATGAATCAATTATGGTCCTATTAGTTTCCTTCCTCCTTCTTCATCCCATCATATAGACGTTCTACATCTCCTCCAAAACAGTGCTTCATAAGGAGCCATCTGAATGCTCGAGTGGTACGAATTATTGTAAGCAAATTCGACCAATGGCAAATGCTCATCCTAAGCTCCTTTGAAATCCATCACACTTGCCCTGAGCATTCCCTTAAAGGTCCAAATGGTCCTCTTAGATTGGCCATCTATTTGAGGATGGAAAGTAGTGCTGAAATTCAACTTGGTCCCCAAAGCTTCTTGCACACTTTCCTAAAATCTCGAAGTAAATCAAGGATCTCTATTAGAAACTACAGAATCTAGAATCTCATGCAGTCTCACTATCTCATCAATATACTTCTTTGCACGAACATGCAGAGAATCAGTCTATTTAATTGCCAAAAAATAGGCTAACTTTATCAAAAGATCAACAATAACCCATATGGCATCATGCTTCCTACTAGTATTGGGCAAACCTATCAAAAAATCCATAGTTACCCGTTGCCACTTCCACTCAGGAATTGAAAATGGCTTTAACTTGCCTGAAGGTGCCTGGTATTCAACTTTGACTTGTTGGCATACTAGACACCTGCTTGCATATTCTCCTGCATCCCTCTTCATGCCTTTCCACCAAAAATGCTCTCTCAAATCCCTATACATCCTTCACCTCCTTGACATTTGGAATAAAGAGTCTTCTTCCTATAACCATAAGTCCATCATCCCTCACTATTACTTTTGATTTCTTGCCATTCTAAATTTCTTCTCGGAGGTTGCTTAATTATGCATCCTATGCTTGTAACTCCATAACCTTCTCTCCGAGTATCAGTCTCACTCTAAAAGTCGCAACAATACAATCAGGGTCCTTTTGTTTCAAACTTATCCTAAGTTTAGCCATCTCTTCCAATAACAGCAGTTAAACTTTCTGAACGTGGGCTGTTGAGGATTTTCTACTCAAAGCATCGGCCACTATATTTGCCCTTCCTGGATGGTACTCAATCAATAAATCATAATCCTTTAACAACTCTAACCACCTTCTCTATCTCAAATTCAAGTTTTTCTAGCTCAATAAGTACATGAGACTTTTATGATCGGTGAACATCCTCGTCTGACCGCCATACAGATAATGTCTCCAAATTTTCAAGGCAAAGCTTACTACTGCTAATTCCAGATCACGAGACGGGTAATTCAACTCATAAGGCTTTAGTTTTCGTGAAGCATAAGCTATCACCCTGTCTCCTTGCATCAACACACAACCCAAGCCCTATCTTGAAGCATCACTATAAACTGTATAGCCATCATCTCCAATAAGCAAAGTAAAAATTGGAGCACTTGTCAATCTGCACTTAAGCTCCTCAAAGCTCTTCTAGCATTCATAACTAATAAGATTGAATTTTCTTAGATTTTATTTTGTATTTATATGTGATTTCAATCCTATTTTTATAGATAAAATGCTCAATTTGTGTTCAATTTGTGTTGACTGCTAGATTGGATATATTGATATATTTTTTAGACCAAAAAGACAAAATTTTCTAAAGCAAATTAGAGCAAAATTGTTTATTTAGTTAAAGGGCAATTAAAAAAGGGAATTATTGTGCACTGCGTTTCACACAATAGCAATGTAAATGCTGGCTGCTGTTAAGTCAAATTGACTTTACGAATTAAATAGTTTTGAAGACAAACAAAGAAGCTGATAAATGAAAAGTACATGAAATATATCTTAACAAAAGTCAGACGAAATAAAGAATTCAGACAGAAGGAAAATCAGACATAAGAAATCAGAAGAAGAAATCAGACGATACGAAAAGCAGACGGAAGCTTTACAGAAATTAGACGATACGAAAAGCAGACGGAACCTTTACAGAAATTAGACGACACGAAAAGAAGACGGAAGCTTTACAGAAATCAGACGATACAAAAAGCAGACGGAAGTATCAGTCTGAAGAAGTTATAGAGTTCAACTGACTAACCATTTCTTTAAAGATTCAAGAAGCAGTTGAAGACGTGACTATAAATAAGAAGTCATAGTCGAAGTGTCGCAGACATATACACAAGAGATATACGTGCATATATGCGAGAATACACAATACGTACAAGAGAGATTACTGTGTAGTCGTTGTTAGAACAATATCTTTTTGTAATAAGCTCTATATACTTTTCTAGTTTGAAAGTGTTACAGATAGCCTGAGGAGGCTAAGCGTAAAAGAATACTGACTTTAAAGAGAACTGAAGAGGCTCAGTGAAAGAATACTTGTAAACGTTTGGGAGATAGTGAAATTTCAGAAGGTTATCTGAGGACTGGACGTAGCCCACGGTTTGGGGTGAACCAGTATAAAAATTACTGTGTCAAATTCTCTCAACTCTCTCTAGTACATTACTGTGATTTTGTTTTCTTACATACGCAAGTTATTTGAGAATCATTTACGAACAAAAGTCATAGTAATTCTGAACTGAACAAGTTTAATTCTTTGAGAAGGGATTAACGAAAAAGTTTATACAATTCAACCCCCCTTCTTGTGTATTTGATTATCATTGTATTGACGTGTGATTCACTTCAAGATCATCCTGCAAATAAATTCTATTACCATACTGGCATCAGGTGCACGTGGCTCTTGTTTCAATTTGAGTTTAACTAACCTAGAATTGAAGTCTTTTTTGTAGTCTTATCAGGATATTTTTGAAGAGCCTCAAGGTTTACCTCCACCACGAAGCCATGATCACAAAATTATCCATGCTTTATAAGGTAGAAACTTATAACTATCAAGTTATAATAAATTTTTTTTAGCACTAATCCTTGCAGTTCAAAAATGGAGGTCGTATTTGATGGGAGACAATTCATTGTTGGCATTGATTAAAGAAGTTTGAAGCACTTATAAGAGCAAAGGATTGCCACTCTAGCTCAAGAAAAGTGGTTGGCCAAACTAATGGGATATGATTTTGTTATAGAATATAAGAAGGGCAAAGATAATTACGCAGTAGATGTGTTGTCCCGAATTCATGAAAACGAGTTTATGGCTATCTCAACAGCAATTCCAAGTTGGTTGACATTGATAAAACAGAAATCCAAAGCAACCCAAAATTGCAAGAATTAGTTAAACTCTGTCAACAAGGAGAGGCCGTGGGTCCATGGGAATATAAGGAAAGAATTCTTTACTTCAAGAATATAATTTATTTACCAAATAATTCCCCTTTAATTGTTATTATTGATAAGGAAATGCATTCCAGCACTCATGAAGGGTACCATAGAACTATTTATTGAGTAAGAACTGTATTTTATTGGCAGGGCATGAGAAAAAGGCTCCTTGAAGTCATATGAGGGTGTGAAACCTCCCAGAGAAATAAAACATAAAATATTAAGCCAGCAGGATTGTTGCAATCACTTCCAATTCTCGTTCAGGTTTGATCACATATTTCAATGGATTTTGTGGAGGATCTTCCTAAGTCGAAAGGAAAGTCAGTCATTTATGTTGTTGTTGATCGTCTTTCAAATTTTGCTCATTTCATTGCTATTTCTCATCCTTACTCTGCTACGACCATGGCACAAGTATTTTTTGAGCAAATATTCAAGTTGTATGGAATGCCTAAAAGTATAGTATGTGATTGAGACCCCACTTTCACCAGTATATTTTGGAAGGAGTTGTTCAATTTATAGGGGACCAGCTTCAATTTCAGCTGATCATATCACCCCCAAACTGATGGATAGACAGAAGCAGTCAACTGAACATTGGAGATGTACCTTCACTGTTTTAGTAGCCATAAACCACATAAGTGGGTCAAGTGGATTCCTTGGGCTGCTTATTGTTATAAAATCAGTATCCATTATTCTACAAAAAAGACACTGTATGGGTTATTTATGGGAGGTTTCCTCTTTCACTTTTAACATATGTACCAGGCAATGCAAAAGTGGAAGTTGTGGATCAAGAATTGCGACCTTGAGATACAATTTTAAAGGAGCTTAGAGATCATCTAGCCTTGGCTTAACAACGTATGAAGAAATTTTATGATGTTTAAAGAAGTTAGAGAAGTTTTGGCATTGGAGATTTTGTTTACTTGAAATTGCAACCATATAAGCAAATGTCCTTGGCTATCAGCAGGAACCTTAAGTTGTCACTGTGATATTATGGCCCATTTGAAGTTGTTGGAAAAATTAGTCTTGTAGCCTATAAGTTGAAGCTTCTAGCATACTCTAAACTTCACTAAGTGTTTCATGTGTCTTGGCTTAAGAAGACAATTGGAGCTAATGTGAAGGTTCAAGAAGATTTGCCAATCATGACAACAAATAAAGAGTGCCTCATTATTGTTCCTCATGCTATTTTTGAAAAGAGAAGAAACAGAAACAAAGAAGAGGTTTTAGTACATTGGCAAGGTCTTTCTCCAGCGGAGGCAACTTGGGAGGATTATCAAGAGCTACAAATTCGTTTTCCTGAATTCTTCCTTAAGGACAAGGAAAAAATCTACGGGGAGGCATGTCAGGTAACTTATGGGAGTAGACACCTGTTAAATCCAGTAGCTACTTGTCCTGGTTCTAGTTTGAACAAGTCTTAGTTGATGGGAGTGGACACCTGTTAACTCCACTAGTTACTTATTTGATTCTAATTTGAATAAGTCTTAGTGAGTTGATATTTGAATTTTGAATTAGTCAATGCTGCCGTTATTGTTCCTGATATGTAGTTACTGATATATTAGAGAGTGGTTGAACTATTTCCCAATTTATTACCAACGAATTGGATAAATAAAGGGGGAGTATTCTTTTATTCACTAAACTACCTCTTTGAGTTCCTTAGTATGAATAAAGGGAGAGCATTCTTTCATTCACTAAACTACCTTTTTGAGTTTCTTAGGAGGTTTTGGTTCCTTCGAAGTTACCAACTATTGCTTATTTTGTTCTTCAGTTACTCCTTATCTCTATTTCCAGTTAATCAAAATTGGGAAGTATAAACAATATCAATTTAAGAGAGATCCTTCTTCTCTAAACTGACCATTCACAAAACTTCACGTATATTACAACTATAGATATTACGCACATGACAATATATCAATTCAAAAGAATAAAATTTCTTATTATTAGAATTTATAATCTAACACAAAATATGTATTTTTAAAAATCGTTATATGTAGCGCCCCCTTACCATAGAGTACCCACCGGAACGCCCGTAGGTCATTCCGGTACATATCCTACGATAAGAGACCACTACTGACAAC
>JAOTAZ010000003.1:8832484-8843995 GCA_025629785.1 Erythroxylum oxycarpum
TAGGAGGGCTCAAATATTTAATTTTTTTAATTTTGGGGGGCCTAGTGCACCACTGGGTCCCACCTAACTACGTCTATGAGTCTAACCCTCTTAGGTTGTAACTCGATCACAATTCGAAACTCGATTAGGTCTAAATCATGCGGCCCTAATCCAATCTCAATCAAGTTTTAAGTAATTCAATACCTGTCCAAATTTTGAATTGCTCTAAACCTGACCTTGACTCAACGCAACTTATGAATCCTTCTCCTTTACAGCAAATACACTCTTGTCGGCAATATATTAGTTGTAGCTCGCTATACAAAATTTCTCACCTGTGGCGGTAATGGTAGTTTCCAAAATTTACTACACATACGCATAACTTGCTGGTCAGGCTCTTCCACTTGATTTAACAACACACGATAAGCAGACTTAACTGAAAATACCCTCTTTTTATCGAACAACCAGAATAAAGCATCCTCAACATAATTGCTTAACGGAATAGACATAATCTGATAAGAATCTCTCTCATTAAAATTAGCTTCAATCAAATCTCTACCCCATCTGCCCTCCTTTATTAAATCACTCACCATAAAGACTTGCTTTTATGGAGAAAAAACCGGGGAAACACAAGAATTTGTAGGGTTTTGGATCCACGAATCAAACCAAATAGAAATCTTCTTACCCAACCTAACCTGCCAATACAACCTCTTCTTCAAAACCTGCTTACTCTCCTAAATGCTCCTCTATACATAACTGGGATTAGCATCTATATCAGCCTCCGTAAAACTCAAATGCTCAAAATATCTTGCTTTAAGAATCTGAGCCATAAGTGAATTGGGGTATTTAATCAATCTCCAACCAATCCGTCCTAACATAACCAAGTTAAATTCTTGAATATGCTTGAACTAGAGACGCCCATTAGTTTTATATTTGTGTAACCTTAACCAAGTCATCCAACGTAAATTCGAAAACCCCTTACCATTCCTCCCCCACCAGAAATCTGAAAAAATCTTCTCCAAATCATCATAAATCCCTTTCGGTAGCAAGAACAATGACATCACTTAATTAGGTATCGCCTGAAGCACTGTTTTAATTAAAATTTCCTTTCCTGCCTTTGAAAGCAGCTTGTTCTTCCACGAATTCAAACGCTTCCACATCTTGTCTTTAACAAAATTAAAGACCTCTTTCTTATTGCTATCCATTACTGTCAGCAACCCCAAGTAGTCTCCAAGACTACCGTGTTCAGTAACCTGGAGTGAACCACAAATCGCAGACCTCACCAACTGCGGAGTGTTAGAACTATAACAAATAAGTGATTTGAGAAGTTCACTGCTTGTGCTGAAGCCTTCTCATAATCTTGAAGTACATTCTTCACCACACTCGCTTCCCTCTCTATAGCCTTGAAGAATAACACGATGTCATTTATGAAGAAAAGATGGCTAATTTTTTAGGCCTCTCTTCTCACACAACATCCATGAAGCTTGCCAGCATCAACCCTGGCTTGTATAAGCCGAGACAACACCTCTGCACACGTAATAAACAGATATGAACTCAAGGGATCTTCCTGATGTAATCCCCTTGACAACTGAATTGGCCCAAGGAGCTTACCTTGCTGCAAAACATTATAACTAACCATAGAAACACATACTTGTACTAAATCCACCCAATCAGTACAAAAGCCCATCCTCAACATGACAGCCTTCAAAAAGTTCCACTATAGCCTATCATAGGCTTTACTAATGTCATTCTTCAAGGTTGCCATACCCGTCTTACCCACCTTCTTGCTTCGAAGAGAATGAATAACCTCATAAGAAATAATTGAATTATCCTGGATTTGTCTCCCAACCACAAACCCATTTTGTTGTGGAGAAATAATAGTTGCCAAGAAAGGTTTCAATCTATTAGTTAACATCTTCAAAATAATTTTGTAAAGAACTTGACATAAAGCAATGAGTCTCATATCCATCATTGTCTCTAGAGTCGACTTCTTTGGAATCAAAACTAAAAAGGTCTTGTTAAGATGCTGCGGGAAATTGCCACTAGCAATACACAAAATACAGAATTCTAAAACTGCCCTCCCTATCAACCCCCAGAACTGCTGAAAGAACCAAGGATTCATCCCATCAACTCCCGGCAATTTGTCAACACCTATGCTAAAAATGGCACACCTCACTTCCTCAATAGTGAAAGGTTTCATCAATTCAACATTATCTTCATCCGAAATCAACCGAGGAACATAATTCAACACCGCCTGCGAATCACAATATTGTGAAGAGTATAGCTGCTCAAAATAATCAGTAATCACATTAGGTAGGCTAGAGTCCCACTCACGCCAAACATCGAAACTATCCTTCAGCTTCTCTAGACTGTTCCTCCTCTTCCTCTCTGATGCACGAGCATGAAAGAATTTCGTATTCCTATTATCATCTCGCAGCCATTTGACTTTCACCCTCTGCTTCCAATATAGCTCCCATTGATTAAGTAGTAATTAGTAAACTATACCTCTCTTTAGCCAGTAAAAACTCCCTCCTATCTTCACTATGCCTCTTGCCTCTCAAATACGACATCCTCTATCGGCAGCTATCAATTTCTTCTTTAATTATACGTTTAAAAGCATAACCCCATTTCTCTAGAACTTTGCTACAATGCGATAACCTTGAAACAAGATCAACACCGTTCGTATCATTCCAACATTCCTAAACCAATAAACAACACTCAGCCTCCTTACTCTAGCAGTTTTCATAGCGAAATAGATGTACTTGGCTCTGCGGAACAAAAACTCGTAATTGCAAAAAGATTGCTAAATGATCCGAAGTCGATATGTCAAGCACAGATGCCTTGGCTTGACTAAAACTTCACTTCCAATCCCTATTAATTAAACATCTATCAAGTTTAGCATCCACATGATCACCTCCCTCTCTCCCGTTGTCCCAAGTGAACTGATATCCATCACACCGCAACTCCATCAAACCTGCCGTAGAGACTGCATCTCGAAAACCCTAAATAAGAGAATTCGGTTGCGCTTGACCCCCCACCTTTTCATGAGATCCCAAAATGTCATTAAAGTCACCCATATAAACCCATGGAAGATTATTACGTAAGGCTAGTTGCTTCAGGATATCCTATGAAACGTACCTACAACTCCTCTCAGGTTCATCATAAAAGCTAGTTATTTTCCAAGGATTCAACCCATCAAACGAACCTCAATTTCAATAAATCTTGGTGAAGAATCAAGAAGTTGAATAGAATCAACTCCTTTCCAAAGTAATGCGAGACTACCACTATGATTAACACAGTCTATGGAAAAGAAACCATCATAATCCACATGAGTCTTTATTTCATTAATTTTAGAAAAAGAACAAAGAGTTTCAACTAAAAATATAAAATTTGGTCGTTTCTCACAAATAAGCTGTTGTAAGTTTTGAATAGTTTTAACATTTACAAGCCCACGGCAATTCCAGCTTAAGTAACTCATTTCTGTCGGCGGGGTTGACCACCAGCTCTCGCCTTCCCCCCATTTTTTGAAGCATTGGGTCCTTTACTTTTTTTATTAAAACCTTCAGTACTTTTACCCTCACTCATTGGGCTGCCACTCTCCTCCTCTTGACCATCCGGCCCAACTCGTCTCCTCTTAGGATCATTAATAGTAATTATTTCGAGCCTCTTCTCTCTCTCCACATTCAATGCCATATTTCCCACAATATTCACTGGATCATTCATATTCAAATTTTCACTAGAATTGTCTTCCATCAATCCCTTAGCCCTAACAGAATCCTACGTAATTAGTAGATTAACTCCACAAAATTCAAGCCTTCCCTTACTAGTTCCACCGTCACCTTGTCCAATCAACCCTTCACCAACGGCTTCTACGAAACTTGGTTTATTCCACAACCACTTTGAACCAATAAAACTTTGCAGACGTCGATTGCCATCACATAAATAGGGACCAAATTTGCGAGGAACAGGTGCACTATTAGCTTGCACTAGAAGAGAATAGAACTTTTCCCCAAAAGTTCTTATTTAGTCTCCTGCGCACTTCATAAAAAATATATATAAATAAGATATGCAATGGTTACAGAAGAAAGACAATTTGCATTTCAAATTGTTGGGAGTTATGCTTTGTTCTTACAAAGATTTAGATAGACATATGTCTCTATTGTGTTAGGTTCAGGGATTGTTATCATCAATCGACTTAAGTGTCAATTAATAGCCGTCAACTGCTAATTGTCTAGAGTTTGTATAGTGCAATTTTATCTAGTAAATGAGGTTGTGCATAACTCATACGCAAAGTGTTTGACGTTTTCACCAAAATGGCTAGGCTCCTTGCTTGAACATGTCACCACTATGTTTAAGTTTTATCAATCAATAAATAGAAAGTAGTAACCTTGTTATCAGATTTAACTGAGTTCATAGGAGGAGCTCACATCTGTTATGTTCACGAGAGCCATGGAATTTAGAGGTGCTTATAGCTTGAATACCGCTTGGCCCAGCCTAACCAACATTTCCTATTGGATCAATCTCATAAAACGTTTATTCAGCCTGGCGTTCGGATGTGGTTGTGACATGCTTAGGCTGCATTCTGCAGGCTTGAGAGTACCCATCTGACACGTTTTATGACCGTGCTGCCACAATTGAAACGTCCAGCTCCAGGGAGATCAATGAGGCCGAGAGCCATCTCTAATGTACGTTTGGGTTTGGCCTGGAGATTGTGATTTGAGGCCTCCAAGCTCAGTGGACATCTGTGATTTCGGTGATAACGAACTGGCTATGCGCCACGTGTATGGCACAAAATCTTCCGGGGATACCACCCTAGAGTTACTATGTTGCCCTTGCGATCTCTACGTGATAAGATTCGGCCCTCTTAGCAACATTTAAAAGACCAAACTGGGACAAACTGGATAATGGAGGTCACCATGTCTTTGAACACTGTGGTTAGGCTACCTTTGTCGAGTTGCTCAAGAACCAATGAAGATGTGCTTGTAAAAGACTCGCTTTTCTCTACCAGAATTGCACAGAAATCTCAATTGAGGCAAAAGGGACAGTCTTTGCTGGTGGTTAAGGCCAAGGGAAAGAGAGGAATGGCGGGTCGTCAGTTTCAGAGGCCTCCTCAAATGCCATCTTTGCCTAAGATTGAAGACGATGGCAACCCTAGATTCGTTATCTTCATTCGCATGGCAAATGTTTGTTCTATCTCTCTTCGTCTCTGTTTCTAATGGTTAACTTCGTCAATTTTAGAAGGATTGGTGTGTAGAGTATGGGCTTTCCAAGAATGGATTTTTTATTCTGAAATAATGAACAGAAAATGGTTTAAGATGTTATGTAGTTTTTGAACTTTCTATGGATTTCGAGCATTAGCTTGCTGAATGAATAATCATTAGCTCAACTCCTCTGGAAATTCATTTTCATACTAGCCATTAGCCTACAGGATTTGGCTGTCCTTAAGGTGATCTTTGACGGATTGTAGATTGTTTCTTGGGGATCTTATGTTTGAATTGGTTGATGGTCATAACAGCCATTAGCCTACAGGATTTGGCTGTCCTTAAGGTGATCTTTGACGGATTGTAGATTGTTTCTTGCGGATCTTATGTTTGAATTGGTTGATGGACTATTTGGTCCATCAGGTTCACCATAAACTTTCTTTACATTTGGTTAGTAGTATTGAGACTTCCCTGCCTAGAAGTGTAAATGGTAACATACCCTTCGTTTTGGTCGCCAGGTTTATCTTTGGTACCCTCTTAGTCTTATAGCAGGTGGTACTACTGCCAAGATCATGGTTGCTGCGAAAGATAACTTTTTGGGGAAGTATATTTACAAAGATACACTCGCTAGAAATCTAGCAGCAGTTATATACAGAGTAAGCACAACTTACTCAGATTCCTAGGGCAATCTGATGCTTAACCTGACTTTCCACTTTATACTGTCATTCATATAGAATACTATTTTAATAATGTTATTTGCAGTAAAAGTAAGAATGTTTGTTCGAATTCTTACTTTTCACCTGCTGTTACCTGGATCATTCTTCTTAGTAGTACTTTTTGATGATCTGCATTCCAACAGGATGAGAAAGAGATACAGAAAACAGCATTTAAGCAACATCGTGCCTTGCGGTCAGCAACTGAATTCAGATATGGTTACAAGCTTGTTGTAAATTCCTAATAGCCTTTCTTATGAAATCTTTGAAATTTTAACCAGATTTTCTAATTGTCCCTATATTGAATAATTCTGTTTAATCAACATAAAACAAGCATAATCTTTTGTGTCACTGCCTCATATTTTACCTGAATGTTGCAGGAAAATGGTAATCTGAGAGCTGCCCTTGCTACCTCAGATGTCATCGAGGTAAGCTTCAAATGAAATACAGTTTTCATTCTTGATCTATTGGTATTGACAACTTTAAACATTCCTTATTACGTGAATGATAACTGTCAGCTTCCCACCCAAGATCAGCTTAAAACTGTGCTTGATAAAGTAAAAGATTTCTTTGGGGACGCAAAGGAGTCATTTGGAAAGCTTACATCTCTTAATGCAACTGCAACTGAGGAAACAGAGGAAGCTCCAAAAGAGAAGGCCAAGTGAGTGCCTCAATTAATTTCTACTTTGCTTCTTCCTATAGTTGCAAGTCTTTGGACAATCAACTTTCACTTTTCAACAGTTCCTCCATAAATCATGTGAATAATGTTGTATTCCAGGAGGGCTTACCATTAACTCCTTTTTCCCTCTCCCTTATGCCAGAGTTAAAGGTTGAAAACAAAAAGAGGTCGCATCCTTGACGGTTAAAATGACCGTGCAATGAAAATGAAGAATTTAATGCAGCATATTGAAGCTGCTTTGGTGAGATGCCTGATGGTGTATGGAGCAACTCAAATGCATATTTTTGTTCATAGGTTTAAGCCTTAAAAACATGAATGCAGCAACTCGACTGCATATTTTTGTTCATAGGTTTAAGCCTTAAAAACATGAACATCTATACCCTTTACCAGAACAATCATCATTATACATCTAATGTTTTCATCCTGTATGAAATAAGTCATGTTGTTTAGTATCTGGAAAATCCCATGTTTTGGTTAAATGGGATTTGTCTTTCTGAAAGATCATTCCATCTTGGATACTATCATTCAAAGTATAGTTTGGAACAGTGATTCTTAAAAGACTGCAAAAGCCACTACCCAGTAGACTTCATCTTTTTGTGGTTCCCCCACCAGATAGATTGTCGCAACTTGCAGTGTCTCACTAGCAGTAAGGCTCCTGAAGTCGTCGTTCTTATTAGTTGTAGATACCAAAGCAAAGACTGAAAGCCTCCTGAAGTTGTCGTTCTTATTAGTTGTAGATACCAAAGCAAAGACTGAAACTTTCTTTTTGTGAACAAAATTCTCGAGTAGCAGAGATCAATTGGTTCCAACACCATTCCCTAGAATTATGAAAACAAGATTATGTCAAAACCTGAAATGATCCCTTCATCGTATGTAGGGTTTTCTCGTTTATCCAAATGCAGAACATACAGGATTTTTATTTTTATTTTTATCAATCGACTCAATTTGAATTCTTGGAAGAATTATTTGAGCTACAACTCATTAATAATTTCAAACAATAAAGTTTACTTATCGCTAAGTTGATTCAGCTGTGTAATTGCAATCAAATTAAAGTATCAACTTTGGTGGCGATCTCTTAATTTAGTGGTCAAAATTATCATCAACAAAGAGAAATTATGAAATTATTGTACGGAAACCAAAATTTTAAAGAACGAACCGCATTATAATTGTTTGATCAATTTGTTAACATATCATATTCTCAAGATATTCCGCCTTGCGCAAGGAAGAAAGCATCTGAAATTGCATACTTCAGATTACCAAGTCAAAGTTGATGATTAGTTTGTGTTAATTCTGTTACCAGTTACCACCTAGAGCCAAAAAAGACCGAAACTTCAGTGAAAATAGTTAAGAAAAGATGAATTCAAACCTATTTTCTGAATATTTTTCTATAGGACAGACATTTTGGCCATGAAAAGGTGCCCCAATGATATGGACTTCACTGTTAACTAAAAAGTTGACAATGTTGGGTTCAAGGACATTTCTTTAATTTGCTTAAAATATTTGCAGAGTGGAAGGCATGGTCTGAATTGTGGATGCAGAAATAGTTGCACTTGCACCCTACAGTTGAAGGCGGGCAAATAAAAAGGCTGACAAGGGAATCTTTCCTTTATTATTATGTGTTTCTCTATCTGATATACAATTGGTTAAGCTTTGCGTGCCAATTAAAAAGTTGTCAACGATGACAATGACTCACGTCAGTTTTTGATGTTGCTGTTCCATTTTATTGGACACCAACAACTTTCTGCACTGTAATTAAGCTTGTTCTAATGGAAATCATTATACAAGTTCTGTTAATTGACAATGGCTTAACCAATAATTGGTTCCCCCGAATAAAACCATTTGTTTAACTGGTGAATGAACTGGCAGAATCTTAGCTTGGCTTTATAGCATAAGAAGGGCTGCAAATTCTACATTTCCTTTTTGTAGTCAAGAGTTTTCTTGCGTCGTTCTTTCCTTGGTGTTAATGTTCCTGTAAGATTCAGAGTAAAACCTTGCTGCAGAAATGGGAAGGCAACCCTGTTGTGAGAAGGCTGCTGGGTTGAAGAGAGGACCATGGAACATTGAAGAAGATCAAAAGCTTATGAATTTCATTCTGAATAACGGGATTCAATGCTGGCGACAAGTTCCAAAACTTGCAGGTGTGTTAAGAAACTGAATATCCAATTCTATAGAAGTAGAATCTAAGAATGTTGTGGCTGAATCTTGTGTGTGTCTGTGTAGGATTGTTGAGATGTGGAAAGAGTTGCAGGTTAAGGTGGATGAACTATTTGAGGCCTGACCTCAAGAGAGGGGCCTTATCAGAGGAAGAAGAAAAGCTGATAATCGAGCTTCATTCGCGTTTTGGTAACAGGTCCTACCATGCATCTCTAGCTATCGTATTTCGTTGTATATGTGATATAAAAGTGCAGTATGTAGACGTACGGTGTTGATAAGTTCCAAACCAGTGTCTCTCATATCCTGAAACCTTGCTTTGCAATTTCCCTTTGACTAAGTTCTGACATCGTATTTACCAAAAAAAGAAAAGTTCTGACATCATATTACAGGTTCTTCATGTTTTCTTAAGAACATAAAATCATTTCTGTAGGTGGTCCAAGATTGCTGCATATCTACCAGGCCGAACTGATAATGAAATAAAAAATCACTGGAACACAAGAATCAGGAAGAAAATACAACTTCTTGGAATAGACCCCCAGAACCACGGGCCAATTGAGCAAGGGGACAAATGTGAAGTAAAACTCGCTGAATCATTGGAAGATACGCCGCAGAGAAATGGCCGAGTCTTAAATCAGGTAGAAGACAAGCCATTTTGTTCAGGGACCTCAGTGCTGACGAACAAAACATCTAGTGAGGAGATGGATGGAGGATCCACTTTGACCCTTCAGAACGAACAGTCTGATTCGTTTTCTTCAAGAACTAACGAACCTGTCATGACAACATATTCCCATCAACATTGGGTTGATCATGTAAATTCCTTATTCTCATGGGATGGCTTCAACAACCTGGAAGATTTATTCCCTTTTGACAAAACCCAGTAAGCCTGGTCTTTCTTGCTTTGTTTTGCATTCGTTGTGGAACTCATCGGATACTGCTACCATGTGTAACCATTATACTTCCAGAGAGATCTGTACAACTGCACTAGTAAATGAATGATCTCTTCTTGTAATGTTGTCATGAACATATTTCTAAAACTAATTTATGCAGGGAATTAGTGAAATTTGTCTAGAAAAAACATAGCTAAACAGAAATGTGGCCATCAAGAAACCATCGGTATGATCCAAACTGAATTTTTGCTGTCGAGCTGCAAAAACATATCATCAAACTGAAGCCGCTTCAGTACTCCTTAGTTGCTTGGAAAAAGATGGAATAGCCTTGGCAAAAAATGGCTGCACGATATTAATGATATTCAGTCACTCAGTACTCAGTAGGCTTGCTAAAAAGGTTCAGATCCCGCCCAACCCCAGTTAAAAATCAAAAGAAAAAGTTTTATTTAACTGGATTTAGACTTTGAACTCGAGATTAGGCCTAATACATTCTTGTAACTTTAGGAACAATGGACTCACTTAAAACTGATCTAAACTTAAGGTTCGATCCCTTTCTCCCAAAGTCTAATTAGGGCTATTGTTACACGTAGAATGGTAACAATAACATAAGTAATAGATCATAAGGGAAGTCTTTTTCTGTGATAATTCTGGTGTTTTATGAAAATATTGGATTTTGCATATCTGACTTCTTCTACTTAATTTGGAGGAATTTTTGATCTTGCATAAACGTTGTCACAGCAAGTCCCACCAAAAGAGAATGGAAATAAGCATACTCATTAAACTAACAAGAAAAACAAAGTCCTAACTATTTTACCTTTCAACGACAAATTTATAAAGTCAATGATGGAATCATTTCATGATGCATGCATAATCTTATTGATAGTGTTCTCCATTGATTATTGGTACTATGATGTGCATGACGATTATTCTTCAAGGTAAAAGTTTTTACTTTTTGAATTACAAACAGGATAATTTCCTATCAATACATTGTCCAAAACATTACTAATAGAAGATGACCAAATGTAAGTTTGTTAAATTAATAATAACATTTTAATAAGAGATATAACAACTCCATATTTTGGTCTAAGTTGTGGACAAACATTTGTTTTCTTCCTATGGTCACCGAAGGAATATTTCGATGACTGAAAGAGTATTGTGATCATCCGAGATGCTATTATAATGACTTTTTGGCAACTTTTTCAAAAAAAAGTTTTAAAAAACTCTATAAATTGTGGCGATCATTTTTTCCTAAAGAACTATCAGTTTGTGAAACTAAAAATCACAAAAAGTTTATATGAGAATAAGATCAAGGGTCGAATTGCATGATTAGACATTTTAGCAAACCTAATGAGTCTTAAGTTGTTAATTAAGCCCAACAACTTGTAAATGACACTGGTTAACATATTGCATGCATTTATGATGGTCCTACATGATTGTTTGTGAAATTATGTGATTGATATTTGGATTGTTTGTTGATGTGTTTGATTATGATTATAGATGAGAAAAAATTTGTAGGACCTGTCACCTAATGGGTATGTATAAGGACCAAATACGCACTGGTTTCATTATGAGAGATGATTATGATATGATATTAATATATAATATAGACCGATCCTGGTTGATGTTTGGCTCTCAATCGAGTCCTTGTTTGATATATCTATTATTGATGTGATTGTGAATTTAGACATATTGAGTGAGGGTTAGTTTTTTGGTGATGTTTGGCTCCCTACAACCCTTTTGGACTAAGATAGGTTTATGGATATACAAGTATAAGTGTGTGGTTGGACCGTCGGTGATGTTTAGCTCCCTGCAGCCATTCAAGATATAATAAACAATGGCAATAAATAATAAACAATGGCAATAAACTCGGTAAGTACTGGTGTTGAACAGTAACAAACAGT
>JAOTAZ010000003.1:8875306-8902126 GCA_025629785.1 Erythroxylum oxycarpum
ATACCATTTCCTATTTCGTTGCCAAATATGGATTTAAATTGTGTACTTTAGGTGTTTAGCATATTAATTGCATTTTTAAGTTTTTGCCCTTGACTTGCATATATTGAGGCCTACAAGTGAGTTAAAGTTACTACGGCATTGTTTTAACTCTAGTATAATATTCTCATATCTTGTTTCAAAAACTTAAATTATTTGCTAATGGATTCTTTCACTATAGAAAACGTATCCATGTAATGAAAAATATCCAATACACTATTTGGTGACTCTATCTCGTTATCTAATGAACATTGATTTGTGGAGGTTAATAGCCCACCTTTAATGTCCCTATTAACGGATTGATTTGAGTGTAGATATGTAGTTTAGAGACCCGATTTGAGTTATGCGAACGGGTTGATATAGAAGTGTTTTTTAACATGCAGGGAGACCCTAATTTCAAAAGGGGGATGTCCATTTTATAGGGGAAATTTTGCTGAATTTTCACTAGGATCCTCGTAAATTGTGGCATCTGTTGTGTAATTACAACAAAAGATCCATAGTCTTAACATTGCTGATCTTATTATTAGGCAATTTATAGAGGACAACAAACTTTTTGTTGTTATCTAAACTGTGAACCATTTTGTTGTTGGATGCAGGTACTCATTTGTCTGCAAGTATTTATACTTTGAAGGAAATTGAAGCGAAGCTTTCGCAGGTATTCAATTGACATTCATTAATGTATATGGAGAGTTAATGTCAACAATGAATTGAACCACTTATGGCTGTGTTGAGTTATTTTCTTTGTTCAACAGGGGAAAAATATCATACAACTTGACGAACCTCTACCGAAGTTTAAACGATTTGTATTTCACATCTAACAGTTTAGTTTATTCATATAGGAAAAGTCATTAGGTATCAAGCTTACACCTATTCAGTTATTTCTGCACACTCACACGAAAAAGCATGACGGTGTAACATTCATCAACAACTGCTGTCGAGAGCTGAATGTATGTCAACTTAATGCATTTTATATATTTCTAAATAATAATCCCTTCCTTCCCATTAATGTTAACTTGACATACCTTATAGGACCAATTATAACAAACCATTCAGCGACAGTCTCAGAAGGAACAACCTGTAGATGAGACTCAGACGTATGTTAAGGTTGTGGGTGGTAGGGATCGTTGTGGCAGGATATTCGGCCTAGGTTCATATGGGAACACATGTTATTCCCAATCTTCCATGTCCAGTACAGCAGCGTCCACTAGGCCATTGAACAACAACAAAGTCGTCGAGCTTCGAGCCACAGTGCAAACTTTAATGGAGAAGATAGCTCATTTGGAAGAGGGGCAGACAGAGCGGGAGGAACAACGGATGAGAGAGCAGAATCAACGGATGAGAGAGCAGATGGAGCTTATGACAAAGATGAGAGAAGAGATGGAGCAGATGGCTCAGTTGAGACAGTCGTTGGAACAGTTGAAGGAAAGTTCTCCAGAGAACCATCCGCGATCACCTCAACCTTAGATAGTCGAACTCATTATGTTTAAATTACAAACATAAGAATTTATGCACAATTTAATGTGTTCATTACCAATTTGAAACAATTTACATTCTTTTAACTCTATACTTTTCATCTAATTTTCTAATTACACAAATATATACAAATATACAAATTAATTTAGTATGCACAGGTAAGTGAACTCTTGAAAATATGTATTTAGCAAAAGATGATGAAATGGTACTAGTTTAATTATACATATCACCGATGGATTATCCAAAACCATCGGTAAATGAAATTTTTTACCGATGGAAATTATCATATCGTCAGTATCAAAACATGAATTACAATTGCCGATGTAAACTTTACCGTCGGTAAAGCATTGAACGTTCCGACGGATTACATTTCCGTCGGTACATTTAACAACTTACTATTGTAATCGATCTAGACATACCGACGGTTGTTCCGTTCGTAAAGTATACCGACGGAATTAATCCGTCGGTGATATTTGCAATCAACCGACGGAAACTTACCTCAATGTCCATCGATACATAATAACAACGGATTATTTTCCATCGGTTGGCCGTTGATAATGCATCGACGGACGTTTTTCGTCGGTAAATAATAGCAACAGCCTTTTTAACGACGGTTTCGTTTTTCGTCGCATTCCATCAGTACATATAATTTCCGACGGATATATCGACTTCTCTGACGGAATATTCCGTCGGTAAACATGATTTTTCTTGTAATGTCTATCAAAATTTAAGTTTAAATTAAATCTCTTTATAAACTCTCACAAGATAAACCAAATACACTAAATATTCAAATAAAATCAATAATTAAAAGAATAACAAAAATTATTATACTAAAGTAAAATAAAGAGCTAAATTAATTTTAGTGAAATAAAAATCTAAATTAAGTTACACCATAACGTTTTATATTTACATTTAAGATTACCCAAAAAAAAAGAAAATCACAATACATAATTAAACACACAATACACAATTCTAGTATTTCACAAACAATCTCAATATATTCCCGGTTATTATTTGACCAATAATTTGTGTATGTATTGTATAATTTGTAATTAGGAATACTTAGTACACACAACACAGTGTACTTTTGATTCATAATTGCACACAAATTATTGATTCCTAAATCCTAGTTACACATTTACATTAATCTACTTACACAACCACACACAATACACCCGACAATATGTAAGACTGCTCTAGACAATTCTCAGACAACATAATTTTTAGTTATGTTATTGCAGAGTAACAAGCACAAAAAGACAAGGAGGGGATATAAGCACAACACAAGCAACGGGAATCGGGCCCCGGAGGATGGAGAGGAGCCTAGACTTTGGAAATCTAGAGCAGCGATGCAACGGCAATTTTTCCTAGTATTTAAGTTTTTTTTTTAATTTTCAACCCCCCAACTTTTTTTATTTTACATTTTCATCCTTTTATCAACTTGATATTTTGAGTACTATTTGATATGACCGGTACTAGCCGATTCCAATCAAAGCCAAAAATTGATACCATACTAATAAATATTGTACCATTTTTCGGACATTATCAAAAACTTTGTGTATAAGGCCAGCTTTGACTCATGCAAGTGGCCGATACTAGCCGGTACCAGCGACTACCAAAGACTGATTCGATACCGGTAAATTATGTACCATTTTTCGGCCATTACCGAAAACTTTGTGTATAAGGCCAGCGTTGACTGACGCAAGTGTCATCAATTATTGGGGACAGTAGCCGTTACAAAATCGCTATTACAAGACTATATTTGTCTGTCCTATTCACTATCTCATTGGTCGAAATTCAAATTTGTGGGACCAAACTGATTAAGCTAATGTAATAAAAGTTGCAAGAGATTATCTCTCGCGTGCTTGACATGTATATTCATTATCAAAATCAAAGCAAATCAAAGAAAAGGAACTAGACGTTAGAGTCTTTGAGCCTTCCTTAAGCGGCCCTACCCAGATCGTGGAGAGAACTGCTCATGAAAAAGACTGGATCTTGCAAGAAGAGAAACGTCCTGGAGTACAAAAGCAAGTGAAGAAGAGCAACAAAAGCTGCTTTTCAAAGGCAAAGAAAAACGTCTGCACGTAAAAGTTCCTCCATTTTTCTGCAAATATCCCAGTTCAGATTCTCTGTCTCTTGCCTGGACATGGAATGGTCCTATTGAGGTAGGAGCCAGAGATTCAAGCTTGAGAGTGAAAAGGGTCACTGAATCTTTCAAGTGGTTCTTCATAAGAGTATCCCAGATGTTGTGATGAACATATACTAACGTAAGATATTGCTGCTGCTACTATTTTCAACCAAAGAACATCCACTGAAGAGAAAAGGGTTCTAAGAGACGATCTTTTGGACATTCGCTGTTTTTTTTCCTGTATAAAGCACTCAAAAATGGGCGAACCAGCTTGTCTTCGGAGATCTTTCTCTCATCCGTCAAGCGCGTCTCGTGAAGCCAAAGAGGTCAGTGCATAACACTTTCTTGCCTCCTGTTCTGATCTTTCGATCTTCAATTGATAGGTATTTGATGCTCTCTTCCTCGAGCTTCCAAATTCGGTGGTTTCACCTTAATGGATTTTTAAGCTACTTGGACAATCTCTAAAAACAAATTCATAACTTTTGAGTTCTTGATTATGCCCACTGCTCTTGTAGCGCGCTGACCTCCTTTTAGTTTCAGTTTCTCCCAAGAATCGTTAATATAAATAGATGATTCTTTGGGTCTTCTTGTGATTTGCAGGTTCTAATGTTTCCCTTTAACATAGTTTCTTGGAAAATGATCTTCATTTTGGAAAATTCCATCTCTTGCTTCATAATTTGTTAAAAGAAGTGCTGAGCTTATCTTGCTAGTTAATTGTTCCAACGCTACAGTGAGGATCAATTTGATCAGGTTTTAATTGGTACTTTTTATGTCTAAAGCACGATTACATACAAGCTTTCAATTTCATATTTCAGTCGTGTTTATTTTTAGTTCTTATATGGACGATCAACTCGTATCCACGTATGGAACGAATTGTCATTAGTTTCTTGTTTAGATTCTGATATTATTAAAAATTAATGAAGTCTCTGAGCCAATACCTTTAAATCACAGGGTGATCCACTTCGAGCTTTAACCGAATCAATCTCATTTGGGAGATTTATGTCAGAATCTTTGGCTTGGGAGAAATGGTCGACTTTCTCTCACAACCGCTATTTAGAAGAAGTTGAGCAGTTTTCCAAGCCAGGATCTGTTGCTCAGATGAAAGCTTATTTTGAAGCCCATTACAAAAGGAGGGCTGCCATGAAAGCTTCAACCTTGCTAGAGCAACCAAATGTTGTGGCTAATAATGTATCTGAAGCAGAGACAACAAGCACAGGCCACAACGATTCTGCTTCAGATAATGAATCTGCTAAAGCAACCAGTTGTAATGAACAGCAAGATACGAGTCTCATTGAAGCAAATTGTCCAAATAGTCAAAGGTTCAATGCAGAAAATGAGCAGATCGAAATAAGTGAAAAGTGTGTAGAACAAAATGGTGTGGTAGCAAGTCCTACTGAAGTAAAGAAAATAAACCAGCTTGAGATAGCTCAAAACAGTGACAAGATCACGCCGACGTCAGAATACAAATTGCCTGAAAAGGTAAGATCTCGATGTAAGCATATTTTGCTCAAATATTTTGTTAACAATCTTTTTTATTACCCTTCTATTCAGAAAACTGCTGAGAAGGAGAATCTGGCAGCGGTGCCAACAAATAAGAGACGAATGAATTCTTCAGGGAAGTCATCCAACTATAGTAAAGCATCCAAGTTGCCGAAGCCGTCCACCAGCCACGTCAGTTCTCTGCAGCCAAGAGCTGGAGAAATTATGTCTCAAACCCGTAAGAAGTCTGCTGGAGACTTGTTTCACAAAAAGGGAGCGACTCCAACATCTGTTCATATGTCCATCAATTTTGGTTCAAGTTCAGGACAAAACAGAAAAAGTTCTCTCAAGATGTCAAGAGAAAGTAGTACTCAACAAAATTCAACTAAGGTAACTGCATTAAATCTGTCTGTCACATACACACACGTGCGCAGAAAACGAAAACTGTCTCCTGGATCAGTTACTATCACTTGAAAATTGTCATTTTATGTACTAACTTGCGCAATAGCAGACATCTGTTTCTGAGGTATCAAAGATTATTCCTTCAGCAGTTCGGCCACCAGAAGACAGAAGGTACTTTTTTGCTACAATTATAGGTGGTTAAGGCTATCTCAGATTATGCATCACCTGACATATATGAATCATCTTGCAGAAAGAAGTCACTACTCAATAAATCAGTTTCGGCAGCTACTCTAGCAAGCACCATCTTGCAGGCCCTTGGTGGAGAGTAAGAACTTGGTTATGATTTCCTTGTTGGTTAAAATTTATGTTATACATTGTAATGAGAATTTGAAAACATGATTATGTAATCATTTACACACATAAACACATAGATATATAAAGTACAAAGTAGTTTTGGTTGGAGAAGCTTAAAATCCATATTTCAGAATTTTTTTTTCCTTAAAACTACTTATATTGCAGCCGCATCAAATCACCTAGTGCAAGTGGAAGCAAAACACGAACTCCACTTACCCCTTCCCCTTTCAACTTGAGATGTGAAGAAAGAGCAGCTAGACGTAAAGAGGCAAGATGGGCTCTGTAATTCTTTAAATCGTTCCTTCTGTATAAACATGGGATGATCTTAATGCGTTGTTTTCGTATGCTAGTTCTTTAAAAAGCTGGAAGAGAAAAACAATGCGAGGGAAGCAGAGCAAATGCACCCCCAAGTAAGATTGAAGTTTGATTCTTATACAATAATCGTAATGATATGATGAGGCGATGCCTTTGAATGCTGAAAATCGTAGAGGTCCCATATCTTCTCTTGATAGTATCAGAAGTAATCAGATAGGAGTAAAGAGTTTGCATGAAATCTACATACTGTTAACACTTGAGAACATTATGTCACTAACAGCAAAAATCGTGTTTTTGTTACTTGTTTGATGAGTCTATGTGGAATAAGATCTTTTTTTGTTGTCACTGCGCAGGAGAAAGCAGAGAATGATGTTGAGAAAAGGAAACCCAGAACGGATTTCAGATCAAAACCAAGTGACAATTTGCAATCCGGGTTACAATCCCCAAGTACCCAAAATAAAAAGGTATGGCTCGGGCATTATGCATGACAATTCTGTAGAGTCCAGTAATTTAAAAGAGGGTTCTGATAACTGTTGAAATTCACAAGAATTGAGTTCCCTAAACATGGAACTCGCCTAGTAAGAAGCCGATATCTTTTGTGGTACTATTCCAGGCTTCCATAGGCTGCTTGTTGAATGAAAATGTTGATTACATTTTGACATTCTTGCAGCTGCCATTACCAAGACCTCGATCACCAAAATTTGGAAGGAAGCCAGCTTCCGATATGGTTCAAGAAAAAGGCTTTCGTCTTCTTCGGAGACCTACTGCCAATGACGAAAAATCAGATCTTCATACAAAATCTAGCCAGAGTATGGCTCGTTCTATCACTTTGATCTCAAAGAAGAAAGCACATGAAAATGCTTCTCCAAATATTGAACGTTGAGCTACTTATAAAAGCATGTTATTTCAGGCAAAGCCTCTAGACACGGGTTATTACTATTACAAGAATGGACCAATTTTATAGTGATTGTGCTGTGGAGATTAAATTTTGCAATTACACATTATAGAGGAGAATAAAACCTGTGATGAAGCTGGGAGTCGAAGAGCTTTCGTGAGAGCTGCCCTGGAAAGCAGCCCTGGTCCTTCATGGCTCTTTATGGATGTACTTACAAAATTATTATATTGATGCTAAATCCTAGTTATTGTCTTCTAGACATTGTGCAAAGAAAGGTAAGCTGAATGTAAGTTCATCATTATTTGAACAATCAAGATTATGAATTTCAAAGGTTAAGGCCAAAAGATGTCAACCTGGGTATATTCTTTTATGATGCTTGACAACTGAATGTTGAGGAAAAAAGAGATAAAAGATGATCCTGCAGCTATAATAGTGTCAAATCTGTAAGGGACATCACTTGCTCAATCTGTTACTGAAACAAAACAGTAACAGAAACATAAATATGCAACAGTAATATAGTGCATTAGTCCAATGGTATAGAAACTAGAAGCAAAAGATTATACATCCACAGACCAAATTGATCAGAATGGACTCTCATTCCGTAGAGTCGAGAAACTATCATTGATCATCCAAAAGAAGCAGCCAATGCCTCTCTACTGAATATGCACGGAGACAAGCAAAGTCATGCTATAAATAAACTTTGATCTATCACACAATATTCTGTTGGGTCTGAAGAATTAACATAGTCAAACTTGAGTGCATCATACAAGTGGATTGGAACTTCCCCAATGAGAGCTGGATCACGGTACTCAGAAAAGCCAATGTTCTGGAGTCCCAGATTCATGGCATAACAATCATCTTGAATCCAGGACACTTGCAAGTCATCACTTGACGCTCCAAAAAGGGGCGCTCCCCAATCTACACATCTTTGGGAAGATTCCAAGTCTGCAAAACAATTCAGGTTGAAACCCTGGTTCTTCATACTTGGTGCTGGTGAGGAAATTGGCTCATTGTCCAAGCAATTTGGCTCGAAGGCAGAGGTTTGCGATTGGCTAGAGTTGATACCAGTGTCTGAAGAACTTACTAGGTTGACATTTCTCTTGTACTCATTACCCAAATTTGTGCGAGATGCCCCCCACTTGATATCTTTTGGAACGGGTTCCAATTTTGCCATGCAGCCTAGATTGAAATCAGATTTCTTACCACTTGGTGGGTTAGCGGAAATGGACTCTATAGCTTGATTACTTTCAATGCACGTCTTGGCTTGAAGAGGGCTGGAATTAACTGCAAAACCTAATTTGCTCACATGGCTGACATTACTCCTATGTTCATATAAAGGCTTAGTTGTCTCAGTGCCACTTACATCTCTTTCCTTTGTACAAATCCCAGAATTAACTGGTAGAGCTTGCTGTATGAAATCAGCTTTCATTTGCAACCGCTGACCAGGTATTGGTAGTTCTTTTAATCCATCATCTAGACAAGATGGGTTATGTTCTTGTTTCAGTTGAATCTCTGGAATTGCACCCCATGAATACCGTGACGTGAACGTGTGATCACAGGCTGCTAAATTTACTCCTGGTTCCCAAGGCTTTAGAGAATGACCAAATTCCTTTTGTGAACTCCGGGGCTTACATAGCTCAGTGACATCAATAGTTGGACTATGTTTGCTTTCTGATGCAGGAATCGAGCCAATTCCCTTTCGGTCAAATTCACTGCCTCTAGGATCCACATTCTGGACAATTTTGGCATGGCCCAAAAATCCATATGTGTTCTTTGGAACATCATTATGCTGCATGTTTATCAAGTTCTGAATGCCAATACTTCCAGCAGCATCTCTTATAGGTGACTCTGAATGCTTTATCACACCACCTGAGGATTTTATGTCGTTCTCCTTCTGCAATCTGCTTAAATAAAGTCGATATTTCTGCAAAGGGAAAAAACTGTTCAGTGCGAACACATTTCTCATTAAGAATAAAGAAACCTTAATACAATATGAGAACATGGGCATTCCATATTGTCTTGACTCTCGCTTCTCAACAGATACCTGCAAGTGGCTAGCAACATTTTCTCTTGTCAACCGTGGAACATTCATCAAGTCCAGAATTTTCTTTGGACCAACCTCTGCCAAAGAGACATTACATATCACGACTCTGTAGAAGCATGATAATTATGTGGGCTATTTCATTGGGAGCCACATTAGTGATAGACATATGTTAAGAGACCAAGTGATACTTACTATCAAATCCAATCTGATTTACAGCTCTAACAAATTTCTGATGGAGGTCAACTGACCAAACAACTCTAGCTCTCTTAGCAGAAGAATTTTCTGCAACCTCTTTATCATCATGCTTCTTTTCAACATCTTTTCTTTTCCTCAATGAAACCGCATCATCTCCACATAGCAATTGCCCGTCATCAGACATATCGGACAAATTTCTGCTCATTTGAATAGCTTCTATACCTTCAAGACTCTCAATATCTCTTACTTCATGTATCTTCTTTCTGAATACATGTTGCCATATATTCCGTAGTTCTTTCATTCGTATAGGCTTGAGAAGATAGTCACATGCCCCATGCTGAACGCCTTTCATTACCCTACTTGTTTCTCCATCAACTGACATCACTGTATAGAGCCATAAATCAATGGGGTTAGAAGCAAGGTTTACGCCAAGAGGAAGATAAAAAGACAAACAAGATATTCTTTTCTTTAAGCCAGGGTGGTAGATGGAGGAGGTATTCAAATAGCTATCAAGGGATAAGGGAAAAGAACTAACTAATGACAGGAAGATCCATCTCCAGTCCAACATGCTCTAGAAGTTTGAAACCATCCATGTCAGGCATGTTCACATCACTGATTACGATGTCATAACCATCTTTCCTCTCTCGAAGCAAGTTCAAAGCATCTCTTGCTAGACCACAAGTGGTCACTGGAAAGCACAAAACCCATATGTCCCAAAGACTAATGTCAGAAACTCAAGGTCGAAAAAGATGAAATTGTGAACCTGAATATATAGTTGCAAAGTTTTAACAAAAAAAAATATATATATATATATATAGTTGCAAAGTGTGTAGAATACACCAATTAGCAAAATCATATTTATACAAGATTGGTTGGCTTTGAATCATTTAGACTTGGAGTTAGGAGTTAGGACAAGCTCTAACTCTGGCATCTGCTTGTAGTTTAGAATTAGAAGTTCAATGCTTATTTTCTTATTTGTTAAAGGAATATATATAGTTAGTTTTCCAGAAATTTCAATTCCTATGGTAGGTATACAAATTCAAAGAATTCAATTCCTCTAAAATTCCTTACAATTTTCTGCAAACATGGACAATAGAACTGCAATTCTAATTAGAACCACAATTAGAATTCGATGATCTAAATGCACCATCTTTTCAAGCCTAAAGTATTATAAATCTATATGAAACTTGGTTCTGTATAGAAGTCAATTTAGCCGGTTGGGGGAGAAATTTGGATGGGCTTTTATAAAGCTAGTTACAAATTGCATGTAGCATCTTCTGTTAAAAGCTGGCCACAAATAGCAAGGGAGATACCTACAAAGAGTGAATCAAGGGAGAAACCAGTTTCTCATCTTGAACCTTGTAAGCTGGAACTCTTATGGGAGAAGTTTGGATGGCAGGTGACTGAATATGGAGACACTAATCCACAAATTCACATCATGAAAGGCCTCTAGACAACGATTCCCAGTTCCAAGTCTCTACTATAATTAACCCATGCCTCCCTTACGAGACGTAAATTATATAACACATACAACTAACCTACAAAAGGCTAAAGAGTCACAGTAACAGAGAAATGCAAATTAAGCTTTCTTAACTCCACACGAGGACCTTCAAAGTTAGAATTCCATACTGAATTAAACCCATTTATAGTTCCTGAAAAATAAATAGTATTCTGTTGACTAACTTAGAAGAAAATTCCCAAAAATTATTTCAGACCTGTCAGCAACAAGAACGGTATATGGCACCATATAACTGAGCATCATTTCCTACAGTTCCGTTTCCCCGATGTACTTATGGAACAAAGTTTGAAACTTTATATGCACTTGTTCCGACGGCGTTAAGGTAATCAAATCGGAAGCAAACAATATAAAGTAGAAACCATATACATATATTTACTAGGCAGTAAAGCCATCTTAAGAACCAATACTTCAAAATCCAAAATTTACAAACTAAAAGTGAATCTAATACAAGGCAGACTGGAGAAACCAAGTAAAAACTAAATCATAAACCAAGTATTATAGCGAAAGGAAGCAACTTTAACCGAACAGTAATGAGCTGCAAAAACATAGAATAGTAGTGGAAGAAACTGAACCTTCATAAGAGCATTTCTTGAGCATCTTTTCAAGGATTTTCAACCACGTGGGGTCATCATCGACAACAAGAACACGGAGACCGGCGGGAAACGCCTCGCTTCTAGGAGAAGAGAAACCATTTTCCATCATGGTAAGCACCGAATCAAGCTCAAGAGACAAGACAAGGACACAGTATCTGTTGGCAAGTTAGAGAAAGCGAAGAGAAGCGCAGAGGGTCTTACTCTTAACTCTTAACAGAAGTAGCTTGTGAGGATCTTTAAAAGAAAAGGGCAGAAAAAGAAATGATTTTTGTTCAATTGTTTATTGTTTTGGTTTGTGTTCGAACAAAAACAAAGCAAAGAACGAATCTTGACACTGGTTAGCTAATGTTCACCGTAGCTTTCTTCACCCTTTAACCCGGGCAAACCGGTGGTCCTTTCGGTTTAGCAACCTTTGCTATCACTCACCGCAGGTTAAAAACACAGGGGAATCAGACCAAATGGGAATGGGATACTGTCACTTTATCAAATTGCAGATAGAATCATGTTTACTAGTAGACAGCACATTATGAGGAAAAGGGTATCTCTTTGGACTGTTCTCTTTATCTGGCAATGTTACAGGAAAATGGTCATTTTTCAACCCTCTCAGGTTATCCCGGAACTCCCTAGTTGGATCCCAAGTCCAACAACAACTAGGACGACGTATTTTGTCCACATCCAACTTACAGTACCAACTTAAGACTAAAATAGGACAAACTTGACTGCACTTGATCGATATTGGTTTCTATTTTTGACCCTCTTGGTCACCTGCCTCTCCTTTTACCCTACAACACTCCGTATGCCACCCATGCATATACCTTTTGATACTTTGAGTATTGCTAAGTATGAATTCGGGCAAAAATTATAAACTGCGATCAAGAACCAGGGAGACAAGAAATGGTAGAAAGTAGAAGCTTTCTAAGTGTTTCTTTCTCCTTTATGTTAAGTTTTGGCCATTTGTGTTCCCTTAATTGGACAATGAACCGCCAAAGTAACATGGAGAAGCAGAAAATTAGCACAAAAAACATCGATTTTCTAAACCTTCATGTTGAAGAATTTCAAGATTCCTTAACATATACTTTAATCTGCAATTTGATAAACTCATTTACCAGTGAATTCTGGAACTTAAATTTCCTATATAGCAGGAGCGAAATCGTGCTATATGCATGCACGGTGCACCTGAACCATCTCTCGCAGAACGAGGAGTTGGCATGAAACCGTTGGTTCTTACCTGCTAAGATCTTAACCAATCTTAATTACAAGATTAAGATATTAACTATACTTTTTCTCATCCTTCCTTTTGGCTTCTTTTCATTGCATCAAATTATGCACAAATGTCAAATGGCATGTGTTCAAGCTGGTAAAGCAAAGTGTTGATCACCAATCTTCCCAGCTTTCTTTATCTTATCTTTTTTTTATAAGATCATCCCAACTTTCTTTATCTTATGTATTGTGATTGTTGCATATACATTACTATTATTTATTGATAGTGGAAAGATGGAGACCTTAGATTCTCAATAATTCCTTTAACTACAATCATTCCCTTGTACGTACTTGAGAAAGATGGAAAGTAAGGTTCTGTTTATTAGTTCCTATTTTATTTTATAGTCCAATGATATGAAGCACATGATACAAGGACAAGTGCAGCCTAACTGCCTAAGAGTTCCCCTTTGGAATAAGTATTCGAATACTAAAAGCTTCAGTGTCAGAATTCCATTTTTCGAGGGATGAAACATTCTTGGCAGATCTAGTGGAACATTGGATAAGTTCTGTCCTATTAAGTTTATTCTGGACCATCCCACGCCTTGTTAAAGCCTGAAAACACTCTGTAAATCAAATGTAAATTTTAATTACAGTTTTTGGCATACCATTCATTGCTTTTGTGGTAATGGCTTCTCTCCAAATGGAAGATGTTAATCGAATGATATCATATTAATTTGCACTATGAGCAAACCACAAGCTAAAAAAGAAGAAACAAGGCATTAGCTAGTGGGATAAAGGATAATCGACCACATGCACTTCCAATTAAGCTAATGATTGATGCCATTATGACCATCCTGAAAAAGAAAAGAGTTGAGGCCACGATATTGCCAGCTGCTCTCATCTTCTTGGAAACACAAGAAACCCTTTTTAGCGTCACAGGTTGATTCATCAAGTTTTGCGATTATCAAGACTCAAGAGGAAGGTTTTTCTATAATCACTAAAAGCTTACAATAGATTTGTGTAGCATCAACGAAGCCAAGTAATCTTGATCCTCGTTAAAATTTTAGTTAATAATGTGATGTTGCTTAAAGGTATACCTTTTAAGTGTGGGGTAGAAATATCAACTTAATCACTCTAAAAAGGAAATGCCCACTAGCGAAGAATTGTTTAAATAGGCAAACGGGTGAGGATGATGGGATGGTGAGGATGAACTCCATGCAACTTCTCTTGAGTGGAGGGTTTGCTTTTTAATAGTTTAATTTAAAGTATAGAATGCAAAGCCTTCTTTAATGCTCTCCTATGATGCCTCAGGTGCTTGTTCTTTACCTGCTTATTCTTATAGCTTTAAGGGGTTATCCTTTTTAGTTATACCATGAGTTAGTTTTTCATACTCTCTCTTCTTACTGGCAAGAAGATGCTGTACAATGCGATCAGAATTTTCTCATCGGGAAAAGCGTAGCGAACCCAGTTAATGCGGTACTGTCTAGCAGGGGCTTGAAAAGACCAGTGATTTTTGTTGTGGTTCTTGTCATACAACACTATCAGTACTAGACACTGTGGCCATTTGGAAAGCTAACTAATGTACATCACATCACCACCTACAAGCTGGGGCTACGTTTTGCACTTTTCTTGGGCTTCCATAGCAGTGAATGACTAGTCAGGCAAGCAATCCACCGGTTCTATTTTAACGCGATGAATAAAGTTCTCTCATTTGCTTCCAGAATCTTGAAATTCTTCGTCCTTGTTATCTATTTTCCACTAGGCTCCATTTGTCATCTCTCGAAGGCTTGTAGGCAAGAGAAGTCACGTAGTAGTAGTATTGAAAACCAAGATTGACCCAAGAAAACCTGTCCAAAACTCTCTTTGCTTGCGGTTTAGAGGATTATAAGCCTTTACTCTAACCTTTGTAAGGTAAATGCCAATCATATCATATCTTAAAAGCAATCAACTCCATAACTAGAATCACCAGTATAATACCTTTGTTAGGTTATTTCCTGAATTAATGTCCTAATCTAGGCTGTATTTTCACGCGAGTGCTTTCCTGGAATCACAATAACTGGTTATGTGTAGGACAATAGAAAAACTGGCACTTCAAGTTTACTAATACCTACGCTGTAAACCAGCCATGAGAATTCCTATCCTTAGCAGAATCGCAAATAGATTAGAAGAATCAGACTCGAGAAATTTAGAGAAGGCAACTCAGTAGGAAAGGCAACTCAGTAGGAAGAAATGGTTGATTAATCATGCACTTGAAGCAATATATTTTGTTGTACAACATATATAACAAGAAGCAGAAATCAAATCATGAGCAGATCTCCAGCCATTGACATTCCAACACTCAGGTTCCAAAAATCTGAGTTGAATGCAAAGCATAGTTTTCTGCAAGTATATGTACATCTGTAAAGGTCGCCGTATAACTCCAGGTGCATGTGATTCCTTTTCTCGTGATCATTAGGGATGAGATGAACTTTGGGACTGTACTGCCGCAAGTTCATGAGGGTTATCATCTGGTGAATTATATACAGCTACATGTAAACATCTCTTTAACCAGCCATAGTGGATTATCCATTTCCCCCATACTTATTTACAAGAAGTGGCTGACAGCTCGGATGTTTCAGTATAGCTTCTCTTCAGATCATATAATCAAACAACAAGGCATGAGTCTCGTGCACTACAAGAGGCAAATTCTCAAGGTAAAGGTAGAAGTTTCTCAGGTTTTCCTTCGCAACGGTTACTGCATCAACTATATCATCACTGCCAATGAGGACCCATAAATCTCCTGACCTCACTCTCCTTAGGCTGCCTCGGCAAAATGGGCAGGACTTAGATCTCACATTCCTTTACAGGTGAAATTCATTGTGCCAGAAATATGTGTCAGCCATCAATTTTCATCAAAAGGTCTCAATACAATCACCAAAAAAAACAGAAATAGGAACAAAGAGTACCAGTCGTGGAAGCAGCTCATGCACAAGGAGTGGCCACAGTTTGGCAGTACCATTTTTGCCCCATTTTCCAAGCAAATCCCACATTCCTCATCTCGCTCAGTATCGTTATCAACAAGCTTCCTCCTATTTTCCACCCTCATTTTATTCAAAACATCAATTTTTTGGTTTATCTGGTTATCTTCGAATACAACAATCTCACTTTCAAGCTGCCTAAGTGAAGGGTATATAACGGCTGCATGAAAATTGGAATCAATGAAAGTAGAAAAGAAGGAAACCAAATCCTTGACAACAATTCCTCAGGGAAACAAACCATAAAACTCCCGTAGAGAGGCCTTTCTTTCTTTTGACGATAACATTGGCATTCCATCAACATAAGCCTAAACAGTTTGAACAAGTTTCATTTCAGTTTCCAGATAAAATTAGAAAAAAAGAAAATTCCTCAAAGAATCTATGAGACTAAAACCTTAAAACTCAGCCTTCAATTCGGTCACAAAAGGAAAAGAAGAGTTCAATTTACCTTATATACAAGTATGTGGAGAAGGCCTAAGTAACTTGGTAGAGCATCTGTGCAACTATAATCCATCCATTCAAGAAAAAACAGGATGAATGGAGCGAAGGGACTATAGGACAATCTCATTTGCACATGGTTTCCACTAGCGTCTCCAGGGAGAGCACCTGCTCTGAAAAAAACCAACCACAGCCCGCCCATCAATATAATAAGTTCGAGTAACAGCAGTAGCAAAAATTATCAAAGCACAACTAATTTTAGATAATCGATGCAACAATTGCATTTCTACCTAAAAATCCACTGGAAATTCAACCGTTGAGCACACCTGCTTTCACCAGAAACCAACTTCAGGCTACAAGTTACCAACTTTATCCATTCTCATTACAAATTCCACCTAACTAAAACATGGTTCCGCAACCGAGAAACGAAAAGAACATATATTTACCACTTTTCTTCATAGTTTATATAATTCTCCAGAGTCTAAAACAAATAAATAGGACCAACAACTGAAGCCCAGTAAATAAACAAGGGGGAAAAACAGAGTTATGAATTTACCCATAAATTAAATAGCAAAAATAAATATGGGTTGCACAGAATTTTAAGTTCATGGGAAATAAAGAATAAAAGGGAAAATAATTGGACACATTACACAGAATAAAACCACTTACAAACTATTGGCATGCTGTACATCAGCTTCAAGGGCTTTCAGAGATTCCCTGAAAGATGAAGACCTGGTGGGTTGTTTTTGATACATTAGCTCTCTTCCTGAAAGGAAAGCGAAAAAAGACAACGGCAAAGGAAGTAAAAAAGATGCAACTTCAGAAAGAGAGAGAGGGAGAGAGGGAGAGAGAGAAAGCAGAGGAATTTATGATAAAGGCTTGCTTTTGGTGGAGTGGTTTGGTTATGTTGAAGAATGTTGGAGACCAGAAACACAAAGATGGGTCCTTTAGAAAAAGAGGAGGAGCAAGAGAGGAGCTTTGGCTTTGGCCTTGCTTAGTGTTCAAACCTTTCACACACTTAAGAAAAGGAAGGAATATCTTGCCCATCTAATCTCCAATGCTTGTTTGCTTTCCTAGTATTGCCTTCATTATTTTCTAATCACCTACTTGTCTTGTGCAGGTATTATTATTTTCCGGCCTGACTTTTGTTCCTGAACTGCCTCAACAATTCTTTATCCACTTAACACATTTTTTGACCCAACGAAGAACCCAAATTTGAACAGGCCATAGATTCTTCACTCCTCATTATTAGTTTGAGATATGTTTTTTAAAAGCAAAACAAAAGAAGACCCAATTCCTTATTTTGATGAGTTTAGGTTACAGGGGCAGAAATCTTTCTCATGTTCAAAAGGGTCAAAGAATTGTCATTTATGTTCATAATGAATGAATTTGTGTATCATATGCGTAATGAAATAGCAGAAATTACTACACTTTAACTGGTTATAAATATTCTTAGAAATAAAAACAATTTTTTTACTAATTAAAGATAAAATTGCGTACTACAAAATTTTCTCATATTCAATATCAATAAAACTTTTCACTAATCATTGTTGATTAATTTTGTATTTCTTCTAATTGCGAAAGCGTACTACTGAATCTTCTCATATTTAATATCAATAAAATTTTTTATTAAATTATTGTTGATTGATTTCATATTTCTTCTAATTGACTGTTCGCATGAATATAATACATCTTGTTCTTTATTAAATTTTAATTTGACCTACTACCTCAAAAAAAAAAAAACACTAGTTTAATAATTAGGTCAACTTGTTTAGGGTATTTAACCATGGTTTAGTTAACTCTCATTTTCAAAGGAGGCATTGTTGTATTAGTATATATTTATATTGAACTTTTAATATGGACAGAGTGTAAAGTCTACTATCAAGAATTGAGTTTGGGTCAACCATTATCCAAATAACTAAAACTAGTTGTTTGGATAGTTGACCCTTACTATTTATAAACCCTTTAATATTTTCATGTCTAGGCAATATGAGATACTCTAACACTCCCCCTCAAGTGTAACCGAGGCTGAACATCCAATTATCACTTGAAATATACGCAGTGGTAACTGAACCAGGCCACTGGGATTGAACATCCAGACGAACAACTGGAAAATTAATAATCTGAACCAAACATATTCTAATACCATATTGAATTTTTAGAACTAGTTGTTTGGATAGTTGACCCTGACCACTTATAAACCCTTTAATATTTTTATGTTTAGGCAATATGGGACAATATAACAATTTATGTAAATCTCAATTAAATATGTGAATGAAATTTTATAGAAAAATGATAAAAATACTATAACTCAAACAGTTTGAGAATATGTTCCATCTAGTCCGGTGGGTGCTTTTCTTTTTTATCTCACAGAACTTTCTACAACATCCAATGAAGTTTTGGGTCTCTATAAAAGGATGTTGAGGTTTTGCAGACAACACATGTTCATGTTGAATGCTACATTTCAAGAGTGTGGATCAAGCTCAAACCATTAGTTACACAAGGTGCATAAAGATTTAGAATTTTATTATTATAAAAATATTATGTAAAAATTGCTTTGGTTTTAGAAATGTAAATGGTTAAACCTCATATTGGTTTTTCTTTTTTTCATTTTAAATTGGACGGGCTTAATCATTGAATGCAAGAGAACAAGGCAGAAGATAGCTCCTTGATTGACAATGAAGCTTGCCCAGAAAGATCCAGCTTAGGCCCAAAATGGGATATTGCATGACAGATAAGCTTATTTTGGATCATTCAAAATATTTATGACATATTGCCTGTGAATTTATCTAAAGTACTTTTTTTCATTAATTAGGATAAAGATGTGTGAGAATTGATGATGATGATACTTTATCTAGCATTTTTCTTAAACTATTTGACCTTCAACCACCCTTTTTTCTATACCATTTGAATCCATTAGTAATTTGGGATTTATTATTTATTATTTTTCTAAATTTAAATATTAATTTTTTAATTTAAAGTATGATTTGTTTACCACTATATCAAGTTATTATTAGTAAACATCAAAAGTTTCAATTTAGTTTGGTGATTTGGTGATACATCAAAACTCCCCAACAATTATGAATTTGAGAGTGTTTTTCAACGAGAAACCTCATAGAGTTCAGACTTCACTTTGGAATGTAGCATGGGGTGAGAGACCAAGTCCATTGGTGTCAAGAGTAAGATGCTTTAATGTTCTGGATTTTAGCTTTTGCTTCAAATAGACAGATGTGAGGTGGGGACCTCAAATGTCTTCAGCAACCGTGATCGGGAAGAGCCTCAGTTGCATACTATTTCAACCTCTGACAGACAAGTTGGTCCTACAGACCAAAAAAAGCAGATTTGTGGCACTCTAAAGCTAAAGTAGGTTAAAGCTATGCAGATAATTAAATCACTGCAATAGTGACATTCATATCCTCTTTTCCCCTTTTCTCTGCTTTAGACGCGTCCCTTCGCATGTCTAATGCTCCTGTCCTCTTGTTTTGTTTCGTTTTTTTTTTTATAATTATTATTACATTAGTTAAACTAATTCTAAACCCCTAAGATCCAACCTTAAGAGTTTTAAAGGACATAAATATGAAATTTTAGGATTCTTCGTGTTCCTACGTAGTTTGTAAAACTTTCTTGATAATTGAGATATCCATTTGAGACAAATTGCAGTACTGGGTTTATAGTTTTGGTCAGGGACAATAAAAACAAGCATGCAAGATTTTGTTTTCCTGTGGATTTTGCTGTACAGTCTCCACCTTTTAGTTTCAACTTATGTCACACTCTTTTTGAAAGCTAGTAAAGCAGAAGCTGCAGTCTTTATTTCTTGGGAAAAGCAGATTCCAAATTGAAGAGAAAAGGATACAAGTGTGAGTGAATATTGTCACAAACTCATCAATCCAAAAAGGTAAATAAGTTTAGTAGTGGAGGAAAGCTGGGATAGATGCTGAACATAACATAGAGTTCTCATTTCAATCAGTTAAATCAAAAGCCCATAAATGAACAAAAGGGTTGCTCTGTCTTCCTGTTCTTCAATGGCCTTTTATTTTGTTCTGTATTTGTTCTCTGTCTCTTCTATTGTGTGCAACTGCCAAGTTACAGGTATGTAGTTCTTGAATCTGCAGATATCTTCCTCCAAAGTTTCTTCTTTCAGTTTGATGTATCAGAAACATCAATAAGCGTTTGCATTCCAACCTGAAGTTTATGAATTTTAGTTCATAGAGTTTCCTCAAGCACAGTAATTTTCTAAAGAACTGACAGTAAAGAAACAATCTGGTTATTGTCAAGATGAAGTATTCTGTTCTACCATATGATAATTACACTAATTTTCTACCTTCCTGGAATATCAACACCAATTACATATACTGAAAATAAACTTTAATCAATGTATATATGCAGAGTTCGTCAGTATTGATTGTGGAGGATCAGGTAACTACACTGATCTGAAAACTGGACTGGCATGGATTTCAGACAATGGTATCATGAACAATGGAAAACCAGCAATAGTGCAAAATCCAACTGGAAACTGGATGCAATATCAAACACGCAGAGACTTCCCCGTAGAAAACAAGAAGTACTGTTATACAATAAACACCAAAGAGAGAAGGCGGTATCTTGTTCGCGCAACTTTCCTGTATGGAGACTTAGGAGATGAAGATGCATACCCCAAATTTGATCTCCATATAGATGCAACCAAGTGGTCGACCGTGACTATATTGGATGCTTCAAGAGTCTACGTGAAGGAAATAGTAATAAGAGCTCCTTCAAGTTCTGTTGATGTGTGCATTTGTTGTGCCACAACTGGTTCTCCCTTCATATCCACTTTAGAGCTGCGACCCCTCAACCTTTCCATGTATGCCACTGATTTTGAGGACAACTTCTTCTTAGAGGTAGCTGCTAGAGTAAATTTTGGTGCTCCAAGCAAGGATGTTGTGAGGTATGCTGATTGAGGAACACTTCGTTGATCCTAATTAGTCTTTTGTGTCCTAAACCCGCTTATTGTGCAATATGATGGATATTTGAGATGTAAAATTGGCATTTTGAATCTCAGGTATCCAGATGACCCCTATGACAGAATCTGGGAATCTGATTTGGACAAAAGGCAGAATTACCTGGTGGGTGTGGCACCTGGAACGATTAGGATCAACACATCAAAAAACATTGACGTTAGGACTAGAGAATATCCTCCTGTTAAAGTGATGCAAACAGCTGTTGTCGGTACTGAAGGAGTACTGAGCTATAGATTGAACCTGGAGGATTTCCCAGCCAACGCCAGAGCTTACGCATATTTTGCGGAAATAGAAGACCTGGAAGCAAATGAGACTCGAAAATTCAAGTTGAGTCTACCTAATGTACCGGACTATAGCAATGCAGTGGTAAATATAGCAGAGAATGCCAATGGGAGCTACACGCTTTATGAACCAAGCTACATGAACGTGACACTGGATTTTGTTCTGTCATTCTCTTTTGTTAAGACCCGAGATTCAACTCGAGGACCTCTCTTGAATGCAATCGAGATCAGTAAGTATCTGAAGATTGCACCAAAGAGTGATGCCCAAGATGGTAAGTGAATTTACTCACTGTTTTTCGCTTTCTGCATAGAAAGTTACGATTGACGATTGCGTGTATATGCTTAAAACGTTGTTCTTGACCTGTCCGAAATAGCATTAATAACAGAATTTTCAATTCTTAGTTTATGTTCTCAATGCCCTTCGCAACATGTCTGCTGAAACTGATTGGACAAAGGAAGGAGGTGATCCTTGTGTGCCAGCTCGTTGGGATTGGGTGACTTGTGCCTCAACCACCCCACCAAGAATCACAAAAATGTAACTTCTTCTTGCTAAGTTAATAATAGATGCAGGTTCATCTCAGTTTTAAGCTAACCTCCTTCAGTTTAAAATCCATAGAAGCGTTGTCCAAGATGACAAAAAGAATGTCAGGCTTGGTTTTGTCTTCTACAGGTCTAGTTTTGAATTCATAGGAATGGTATGATCTTTCCACTCAACAATTGAATAAGTGTGGAGGGAGATGCACTTTTCTTTCCACAAAATCTATATAATCAAGCCACTTTTATGATCCAACTATTCTGTAGATGTGGACTTATTTGAACTGCTTAACAGTGCACTTTCAGGCAAGAATCTGAAGGGGCAGATACCTCCTGAGATTAATAACATGGAGCAACTTACAGAGCTGTAAGTATTCTTTCATAAGCTATAGTTATCATAGTGATCATTGTCTCAATTCCTTTTGGTTCTATAGGTGGTTGGACGGTAACTTCCTCACGGGGCAACTTCCTGATATGAGCAATCTTGTTAATCTGAAAATTATGTAAGCTTTACTTGTAATACTGTACCTTTCCCTCTGAAGTTGCATGCACCTATGTGGTGTTGGTGTGATCTTGAAACAATTTGAAAATAGCCCATTGCCTGTTTCTTTATATACTCTGCAGGCATCTGGAGAATAACAAACTGAATGGTTCATTGCCCGAGTACCTGATTAGTCTTCCAAATTTACAAGAACTGTGAGTAGTATCCTGGACTTTCTGCATTATTCTTCTTGCTAGATATTAAAAGTATGACACTTCACAGGAATTTAGTTAATACAGATTATGAAAGTTCCCTTGATTTGCTCTAATCCTTTGCAATTTTCATTTCTCACCATATTTTCAGTAACTGTGAATTCTGAAATTGCAGGGACTTGCAGAATAACTCGTTTAGTGGAAAAATACCTCCAGGATTGCTAAATGGAAAAGTACACATCAAGTGAGGACTAGGGTAGTAATCTTGTAATGTGGTTAAAATACCTTCATCCCTTGTAATCAGATGAAAAGTTGACCTATATTCTTAGATGAAATCAGGGTACCTAATGCCTGATGGTATGGAAAATTAACAAAAACAGCTGCTTCATTTCCTTGGCAGCTACGAAGCCAACCCTGGACTACATAAAGGGTCAAGAAAAAGGGGCCATTTTGAATTGGTACTTGGGATTTCAATTGCTGTACTGGCAGTACTGTTAGTTCTCGTGTTAGGAAGTTTGCTACTCCATCATCGTCGAAGAAATATGTCCCCTCAGAAAACTAAGGAGCAAGGTGTGTTTTAGTTCAGTTATTCCTCGTGTTATTTTTCAGAAGTTTTCTGTTTCCTTGATCTTTCTCGTTTCATACCAGGTCATTCTCTACGTGCTAGCACAAAACCCTCAACGGCTTATTCTGTTTCAAGAGGTTGGCATTTGACAGATGAAGGTATTTCATACTATATCTCACTTTCTGAGCTTGAAGAAGCAACAAAATTCTTTTCCAAGAAAATTGGGCAAGGAAGTTTTGGTACGGTCTACTATGGCCAAATGAAAGATGGGAAAGAAGTAGCAGTGAAAATTATGGCTGATAGCTCTAGCCATTTGACCCAGCAGTTTGTAACGGAGGTATTATCCATCTTCAGCCGCACAATTTGAGAAACTTTGGGATTTTTATTATCTTATAGGATTGAATTACAAGAGATTCACTAAATTCACATTCCAAGCTCACAAGGACCATCTTAGACTTGTAATTGAGTTGCTTATTAACCGCATCAACATATATTCAGGTCTCGCTGTTGTCAAGGATTCATCACAGAAACTTGGTTCCCTTAATTGGATATTGTGAAGAAGAGCATCAGCGGATCCTGGTTTACGAGTATATGCACAATGGAACTCTGAGAGATCATATACATGGTATGCGCCTATCTGTTTGGTCCTTTTCAGACCCCGTCTTGTGCTTCGCTATAGGTATGAGTGTAGGGTAAAAAAATTTGCAGGTTCTGTTAACCAGAAGAAACTAGACTGGCTAGCTCGTCTACTTGTCGCTGAAGATGCAGCAAAAGGTTTCATGCGTACTTTCTTTTTCTTCTTTAAAATGATTAGATATAATAAGTTTATAAGTGAGCATAAATTTATATAATTGTAGGCCTCGAGTATCTACACACTGGTTGCAGCCCCAGCATCATACACAGGGATGTGAAGACAAGCAATATTCTCCTAGACATCAACATGAGAGCAAAAGTATCAGATTTCGGACTTTCTAGGCAAGCTGAAGACGATTTAACCCATATTTCAAGTGTGGCAAGAGGCACAGTTGGTTACTTGGATCCTGAGTAAGCCATAACTTTTGAGTTAATTGCTTTCCGTTCTTCCTCCACGTAAATGCTTTATGCAAGTCCTTTATCAGGTACTACGCCAATCAGCAACTTACTGAGAAGAGTGACGTCTATAGTTTTGGAGTAGTCCTCCTGGAACTGATATCTGGTAAAAAACCAGTCTCATCAGAAGATTTTGGTTCAGAACTGAACATTGTTCACTGGGTAAGTTCATTTTTCGACAGCGTTGGTTCGTTTTCAAAAGCTTAACCATTCTACGTTACTATGTTCCAGGCAAGGTCACTGATTCGAAAAGGAGATGTGACAAGCGTTGTAGATCCATATCTGATAGGAAATGCCAAAATAGAATCGATCTGGAGGGTGGCAGAGGTTGCTATCCAATGTGTGGAACAACGTTCAGTTTCAAGACCAAGAATGCAGGAAGTCATATTGGCAATACAGGAAGCTGCTAAGATAGAAAAAGGAACTGATGATGACAACCAAAAACTAGCTTCTGGCACTAGCGGTAGCAGCTACAAGGCACAATCTTCTAGGAAGACGTTGTTAACAAGCTTTCTTGAGATTGGGAGTCCTGACGTATCAAATGGTTGCTTAGTCCCGTCTGCCAGATAACTCCATTCTCGTTTTTAGTATCAGTACATGGTTCGAAATTGTAAAGTTTACGGCTTGATGTAGGAGCCTGTTTTCCTAAATTTTATTATTGAAGCTTCCTAAATTTTACATATCGGGCAACATTCTTATTGAGTGTGTGATTATGTTGATGAGTTAAGTCCTAGTTAGAGATTCAAAGGGTTGACTGCAATTGCCTAGACCGATTCAACCAATCAACAGAAATCATTCAGGATTGAACCCAAAATAACTTGTCTTGACCCTTTGTGGACACACAACGTTAAAGACTGGATTTAATAACAATGTTCTAAGCTAGAGGTCAACAGGACAAAGTAAGATCAAATGTTGGTGAAATCGAATATTAGGTAGGCATTAGGCAATGTTTTTTTTACATATCTCACATTTAAGTAACAATCTTAAACAGACATCGAGCATCGAGAAATGGAAGATAATAAAATAAGTGATGAGTGTAGAACAATCAAAAGATTGGAGGCATCCATCTTAAGACTTTTAAGCACAAGTTCACACTTACCTTACCTCAACAATCTTATTATTTGCCTTCTAGTTTGGTTCCCTTACCAAATAAAGTCTAGTTTATGGGGGTATGGTAGCCTTGTGGTCCAAGCTCATTTAGTTCCCTCCCAGGTCTTCCTTCCAAGAGTTGCCTTGACCTTGTGATCAATGGTTGAATTTGCTCGTGTAAATCCTAAAGGACTACTGTTTTTACACTCACATGCTAGTTGAAGATCAAACATATATAACTCATACTTTCACTAGGACTTTGTGAAGTCGATAGTTTAGTCTAAACAAGTTAATCAGTTGGTCAGTTTAATGTCATAGTTTTCTCGTGTATCCTTTGGAGTTTTTGACAGAGATAGCAAATTTGGTATCTTTGTCTTCTTGATATAGCTCTTTAATTAATTTCTCAAGGTCATTGTCAGATGAACGAGACAATAAAGTCCTCTATAACTCTCTCAGCTCACGGGCACAACTCTCATCTTTTTTCTTAAAAATCCTTACTTCTCTTATATACTTTTACTCGTCATTCCCCGTTAAATAATATAAGAGCTCTATATTAAAAAAAAGTTATCCCAATACACAAGATTCTTTGTTTTGCGAGGATAAGAGAAAGTCATAAATTATACTTAGTCTTCTTTTTATATTTTATAAGGAGACTGTTTCTGTTATTCAAATACGTGATTTTACCGTCACAGATAAACAAACTTATTGGTTGTTCTTAGATTAAAGAAAGATTAGTATTAAACTTGGTTCAAATTAAAATAATTTTGTAATGGTATCCTAGTTCTAGTGGCATGTAATCTAATCAGAATACTAACTCTTGATATTATATTCTCATGGCCCCAAGTCTCCATCAAGTTTTGCATTAATTAACACGTCAGGATTAGAAGAAAAGGTGAAGTAACTAGATGCTTATTATAATATTACCACAACTGGCAATTATACATTAAATATGGATGTGACCCTATCATTGGCGGTTTCAGACACCTACCTGTCACCAAATTCACACGCCCGACTTTAATTATCATTACACCAAATTCAGCAATTCTGTCTGGTCCAACTTAATCATAAGCTTCAGCTGTTTTTACCCAAAACTAGTTTGCCAACTTGTATCACTATATGAGAACACGCACATGTAATTTGGTTAGGAACTACATGTACTCTTTGAAATGAATCAATGATGAGCTGGTTCTAAAAAGTGTTATAACCATTTTGGTGAAATCCTTCTTCCATTTTGTAACAGTTTTGGAGTAATATATTTTTAAGGATTAATTATAAAAAAGGAAAAAAATAACACAAAATAGCCAATATTTTTTTTTACTTATTAGAGATAAAATTGTGTATACTAAGGGTCTGTTTGTTTTCATTTTTGTTGCCGTTTTTGTAAAAAAAAAAACAGGCAAGTAAAACCTGTTTGGTTTACTCTGTTGTGATTTTTTGTTTCTAAAAAAAAATCACAACAGTTTTAGAGAAATCATAAAACATCGTTT
>JAOTAZ010000003.1:8912950-8923802 GCA_025629785.1 Erythroxylum oxycarpum
TTTTAAATTCACTTTATTTTCTTACCAACCAAACGAGACTTTAGTAACATTATTACTTAAAGAAATGCTAACATATACTCCTGCACTAAAAAGAATCGTCAAGGACAACATTACAAATCCAGGGGCAATTCATAATGACTGTAACTAACTAACTACCCTTACCAAAAATGGCAGTAGTGGTCTAGACAAGAAGAACGACGTCGGTTTAAACGGGCGTGGATTACCCGTTTCTTTGACCCTCGGTCGCCTCTGGTCTTGTACTTTCACAGTTTCACTAGCTCAATAAATTAAAACCAAGTGAACCAAGCAAGGAAATGTTTCTCTACAGCTCACCTACCGATGCCTCGTGTCTATCCCTCGTCACAGAGCCGATAGATTTAAGATCAATCACCGTTGGTTTTTCCCCTTTCTTCCCTTGTCTTTTACCTCTAGGAGAAAAATTAAAATCCCCAAATAGTGAAGTTGTTATTCTAGGGTTTCATCTCCTTACCCATTAGTTGAAATTTAAAGATTTCCCATTTACAAGATCCGATCTTTAGTGCGATTCAGGTTATGATTAATGGAAGTCTCTGAGAATCATGATTCAAAGGAGCTAAATGTTCCTAATGGAGATGATGTTGAAGAGGAAAAAGAAGCAGGGTCATCAAATGGTGTTATCTCCCCAAAAGCTCTTGTTGATCAGGTAAAATTAGGGACTTTGAATCCAACTTAGGTCAAATCACGTCCACAAAATTAGCATTTTGTCCTTTTTTTTAATAAAGATTTTAAGCTGATGCAGGAACAAGAACATGTTGCCATGCATCATGTGGAGAGTAAAGAAGACATGTTTGAGGACGCAACAGACGACATGCAAGAGAATCAGTTCCAAGAAACGGAAAATGTTGCGCAGATTGACACTGTGTCGGTGGACAAGATGCGAGCGCTTTTAGAGAAGATAGTTGCTGAGAAAGAGAGTGTTGTGAGGGAGTTTAAGGTCAATTTTTTTTTCCTATGCTGTTGTTCTTTTTTTTAATGGTTGGTGAATGTTTGAGGAATTGTTTCTGCTTGTGAAAACTTATGCTTTTCGTTTTGATTTAGGAGGAAAGAGAGGTGAGTTTGAGAGAAGTTGCTAATCTCCATCGCCTGCTTAAGGGGTTGAATGATAATGGAGGTGGAGAAGGGGAAGAGATGGTGGCCGGTTCATCAATAAGGGAATTGATTGGTGAATGCTCGCAGTTGGTCAAAGCTGTTTGGGAAGAGAAGTTGAGGAGTGAGAGTGAGATAAGAGAGCTAAGGGAACAGAATGGGGATCTCAATGGGAGAATTCAACTTGACCAGAATGTAGATGCTGTTGCTGACAGAATCCTGGGTTCGCTTGGGGCAGTGGTGAACCTAGGAGAAGTGGTTGATAATTCTGTAATGGGAAAAATTACCCATGTTGAAAAAAGCATTTCTGTGTTGATGGAGCAGTATAGCTGGATATTTCAAGAACTTGATCAACTTAGGCAGTGTTTGACTGAAGGAGGGTTGAAGGAAGGGGTACAAGAGGAGTTTGGTCCTTGGATGGTGTTTGCTGCTGCTCGTAATGAACTGGTGGAGCTCAAGAAGAAGGAAATAGAGATGATGGAGAAACTAAGCCATTTAGAAAGTGATAATAGAAATTTTATGGAAGAGGTGCAGAAGGAAAGAGCAATGGTTGAGACAGCAAATGTGGAACTTGAGCAGGAAAAGAAAAGATGTGCTATTACCAAGGAAAAGCTTAGCATGGCTGTGACCAAAGGGAAGGCATTGGTTCAGCAGCGAGATTCATTAAAGCAGTCTCTAGCTGAGAAAACAACTGAGCTTGAGAATTGTTGGGCTGAATTACAAGAGAAGTCAAAGGCTATTGAAGCTTCTGAGACTTGGAAGGAGGAGTTGGTCAAACATGAAAACTTGGTTGTATCATTGCAGGAAATGCTCTCCCAAAAGAATGAAACCCTCCAAATTGTTGAAGAAATGATTTCTCAGACCAGTGTACCTGAAGAACTTCAAACGATGGATATTGTTGAAAGATTCAAATGGCTTATAAATTTCGTAGCAGTACTGCAGGATACGGTTTCACAAAAGGATGAAACATTTCAAGAGCTCGAAGCAATAATTTTTGAGATTAATTTTCCCGAGGAACTAAAATCTTCAGATATTGTCGAGAAATTGAAATGGTATTTGAATTTGGTTGCATCACTGCAGGATATGCTTTCACAAAGAAACAATATTCTTGAGAGCCTGGATGAAATTTTTTCTCATATCAGTGGAGCTCAAGAACTTTCATCAATGGATATTGTTGGGAAGCTGAATTGGCTTGTAGATCAGAGAAATGCCCTTATTGATGAGTTACTGGAATTTCGCAGACTAAAAGATGCCTTACCTCCACTTGATCTACATGATACTACGTCATCCTTAGACTTGGAAACTCAAATATGTAGGCTAAAGGAAGCCTTTAACCAGGCAAAAGGTGAAGTGAATTTGTTGCAAAATGAAATTTCTAACATAAAGGAAGCTGCACATACTGAAGTTGAACGTTTAACTGTTTTGCTGTTGGCCGAATATCAGGAAAATGAGTATATTAAAGCAGAGTTGGGTAGCTTGGCATCTGAATGTGAAAAACTTTTCAAACAGGCACATCAAGCCTCATCTGATAAGGATCAGGTGATTAGAATGCTGCTGGAGGGTTCTGGTATAGTAGCAGATAGTCAAGAAGGGACTGATCAAACATATTCTGACATTGCTACACTGATCAGTAGATGTATTGGGAAGATGAAGGAACAAAATAGCTGTTCTTTTGATACTTCCACTCACGAGCGAATGTTTGAGAAGATGCAAAGTCTTGTGTATGTCAGAGATCTGGACTTTAGGATTTGTGAGAATCTTGTGGAGGAAGACAAACTGGCGAGATCAGAGGTTACTAGATTGTCAGACGAGTTAAGAATGGTGGCTCAAGATCTTCTGGGACTGAAGAAGGATAAGAACTCTCTGCAGAAAGATCTTGAACGATCAGAGGATAAATCTGCTTTGCTAAGGGAGAAATTGTCTTTGGCAGTTAAGAAAGGCAAGGGACTGGTTCAAGATCGGGATAATATAAAACTTCTTCTGGAGGAAAAAAACTCAGAGATTGAGAAATTCAAGCTTGAATTGCAGGAGGAAAAATCTAAAGTTGCTGAATGTGAGAATCAAATAATTAGACTCTCCACAGAGTTGGAGAAAGTTCCGAGGCTGGAGAGTGATCTTGTTGAAGTGGCAAATAGAAGGGATCAACTTGAACAGTTTTTGTTGGAAAGTAATAATATGTTACAGGCAGTAATTGAATCCATTGACCGCATTGTCCTTCCCGTTGATCTAAATTTTGAAGAGGCTGTAGCAAAGGTGAACTGGATTGCAGATAACATAAATGAATGGAAGCAAGCTAAGAACCTTCTTGAGCAAGAGTTGGGAAAAGTGAAGGAAGAAGCTAGCATTACGTCAAATAAGTTATTAGAAGCTCAACAAACTATTAAGTCTCTGGAAGATGAACTGTCAGTTGCAGAAAGTAAAATATCTGAACTTTCTGAAGAAAAAAGTAAGATAGAACTTGCTATGAAACATGGCGAAGAAGACTTGCAAAAAGCCATGGAGGAAGTTATGGCTCAAACCAGCAAGTGTACTGAAGCTTTAGCAAATAGAAAGTCATTGGAAGCTGCATTGACAGTGGCAGAGAGTAATATTTCTGTGCTTATCAAGGAGCGGGAAGATGCTCAACTTGGCAGAGCTACTACAGAGACTGAGCTAGAGGAAGTGAGAAAAGAAGCTGCTATCCAAACTAGCAAACTCTCAGAGGCTTATAGAAACATCAAGTCTCTTGAAGATTCATTATCTCGGGCAGAGGCTAATATTACTTTGCTGACTGAGCAGAACAATCATGTACAGGTTGGAAGAACCCATTTAGAGGATGAACTGCAAAAGCTAAGAGATAAAGTTGATTCCCAGGATGATAAGCTGGCAGAAGCCTCCACAACCATAAGAACACAGGAAGATGAGTTGTCAAAAGCGGCAAGTTCTATTTCTGTGCTTGAAGATGAAAAAAGGATTGCTGAAGAGGAGATTTTTATGCTCAATTCCAAGTTGAAAGCTCTGATGGATGAGTTAGCTGGATCTAATAGCAGCTTTGAAACGAAGTCGGTGGAGCTCATCCAAAACATTCGAGATCTGCAGAATCTTGTGAAAAATGATAATGTATTGCCCTTAGTCAGACGTCATTTTGAGAAGGAATTTGAGAACCTGAGAAATATGGATATTGTTGTTAAAGATATATGTGATCATTTGGCTGACACAGAAATGCTGCAAGGTCACTCTGCTGTGGAGGTAATCTTTATGTCTGTATGTTATAGCAAAAGTTTTTTTATTTGTTCCTTTTAGGAGCACCTACTAAGATTGGTTTTTATCCATTTTATTCAGGGTGATTCTTTTGTGTTCCCCAACATGCTTGGCAATATCTTAAACATGGAGGGAGATAATTTTGAGATAAGTTCAGCAGATGTTGACAATATTTCCTTGCATATTAAGAATGCTGCAGAAGCGTTCCTGTTGAAAAGAAAAAATTTGGTAGATGAATTTGACGGTTTATTTAGTTTTGTGGATGAGATTATTGAAGTGTTGTTGAGAAGATTAAGGGCAACCAAGGATTCAGTTGTTATGATTTGTGAGCATATGGAATCAGTGAATCAGGAGTTGAAGCATAAGGAAAGGCTTAAAGAGCAACAGGAAAGGATCACGGCCACTTTAGAACAAGATATTAGAGTTTTACTCTCGGCTTGTGTGAGTGCTGTGAGAGAACTGCAGTTTGAAGTTAAGAACAATTTATTGGAGCTGAGCACTGTTCCTGAGCTACAAAAGTTGAAAGATAGTTCGAGTTTGGAAGCCAGCGAAGTTGGTGGTCTTGACACTGAATATCAACAAAGCTTTGATGAATGCAACTATCTAAATGTGGTGGAAATGCTGTCATTGACTACAAGAAAAGTCAAAAGCTTGATTAAAATGTTTGAGAGCACTAGTAATGTGGCAGCTGCCACAATTGAAGACTTGCAGAACGAATTGAGGAACACCAGAGAAGCTTCAGCAAATGCAATAGAGGAAAGGGACGTATACAGTAATAAGGTTACAGAGTTGAAGAGCAATATGGAAGCATTACAAGATTCTTGCAAAGAGCTGAAGCTAAAGATGGAAGAAGATTATAAAGTATTAGAAGAAAGGTTGAAAGAGAAAGATGGTGAAATTTCAACATTGCAAGATAATTTATTGCTGAAAGAACACAGTAAGTTTTGTTTGTGTGTCAAGAATACCAAAGTTTGATTGTTTGCCTTATTGTGATATCTTTCTTTTTTTAAATACTTATTTATGTCTATACTAACTAACCTTTAATGCCTTTGGCCACAGAGTTGGAAGATGGTCTCATTTTGACATCAGATATGAAGATCCTTTTTGATAAGATAAATGGTATTGAAATTCCATATGCCAAGTCAGAAGGGAATGTGGAAGCTCATTCTTCAGTTGAGATGAAGAAACTATTTTCCATTGTTGAATGTGCAACGGAGTTTCACCATCAAATAAAAAATTTATCTCATGACAAAGCTGAATTGCAATCAACAGTGATGTCAAATGTTCTCGAAATTGAACATCTGAAGGAGGAAATTGAAAAATACATTGGATATACACAGGAATTTGATGAATTGAAGACTGAAACGTCAGACCTAACGTTAGGTTTGGAGCGAATTGTTGATAAATTAGAAGGTAATGAAGTTGTAGGGGAGAAAAAATCTGCATCTATCAGCATCCAGAGAGTTTTACCAATATTGGAAAACAAGATAATGGCTCTACTTCTAGAAGTCGAAAATTCGAAATCCCAAGCCAAGGAACTTGGTGACAAGCTACTTGGAAGCCAGAAAGCCGTAGATGAATTATCAACCAAAGTTAATTTACTGGAAGATTTGCTTCAAAGTAGATCTGCTCCGCCAGAGATTGTCCAGGAGAGGAGCATCTTTGCGGCACCTTCAGTGGCCAGTGGGTCAGAAATAACTGAAATTGAAGAGACGGTAAAAGAAATCCTTGTTTTTGACCATTCCATGCTTTTCTGTTCATAAAATTTGCCATCTAGTGAAAGGGGTTCTTCTTATGTAAATATTCACGTGAAACCTATTAAAATTTTGTCCCTTTGATGCTTATGCAGGGAACTTTTGGAAAGAATGAAGTATCTTCTGTTTCGTCAGCTGCACATCCACGAACTATGAGAAAAGGATCAACTGATCATCTTGCACTCAATGTTGATCTTGAATCGGCTAGTCTGCTCAACAAGGAGGAAAAAGATGAGGATAAAGGTTTCGGTTCTATTGTTTTCTATTTCCTATTCTCAAATAGCAATTCACAAAATCATTTTAAAAATTATATTGTTTTTCCTCTATGGCAGGTCATGTTTTCAAGTCTCTCAACACATCGGGTCTTGTACCTATACAAGCAAAATCTGTTGCAGATCGGTTGGATGGAATATGGTAAACTGTTTAATTTCTTATAAAGCTTTTATTTGTCCATTTATTTTGGGGGAGGGAGATAAGAACTTGCGTATTAAATTTTAGGAGTGAAGAATCATGTATGAGGAATTTGGTGTAAATATGTTGCATGCAACAAGTTGACACTCAGTTTTAATTGGATCTGTACAGGGTATCTGGCGGACGAGTTTTAATGAGTCGTCCTAGAGCAAGGTTAGGCCTTGTTGCATATTGGCTTCTCTTGCATATATGGCTGCTGGGCACGATTTTGTAAAGAAGCTTGTGATCATAACCTGGACCAGGCTTGCAGCATTCATTGTCAGCATTCACAACTTGTTTTGTAAATATTTTTTTTTTCAGAATTTCCCCCAATTCTTTGTTGATATGCACAGTTTCTCCTTCATTTGATTCTCTGCATTTGTATTTTAGTGTGCAGAGAATCCAAGCCTCTGTCAGTGGCCTGGAGAAAATAAATCTGCATCCATTTTAAGTCGCCCGTTGTAAAACTTTAAGATAAGGATTTGTGAATGATAGAATGAAATAGATGTGAATGGTATCTTTGCTCTTTCTCTAGACATGAGCATGGATAAATGTTTTCATGTTGTAACATTAAATTACATGCAATTACCTCGCTCGATTGCGTGCTGGTCTCTTTTAACAATCCGCGAGACATGAAAAGTAGGACTAGAAGTGGTAATGGTTGTGTCTGGCTAGTTCAAATCCGGTCAAGTTCTGGAGTTCTATTGGGTTTTCAAGCCAAAATATCAGGTTCAGATTAGGATAGGAAGTTCTGGAGTTCCATTGGGATTTCAAGCCAAAATATCAGGTTCAGATTAGGATAGGATGATGCGGCAATGTGTCTGATACAAAAAGCTTCTGAACTCATCTTACCATTGAGATATGCTAAACCTTTGATATCTCATCACTAAATTGCTACTAATTACTCACCCCATGAATAACGCTGAATGGTAAGTATGTACCTTTTTAACCAACAAATCATCATCAAAATAAAATTTTATGAACAATTCATTCATCCTTCTATCTTATCTTCTCTTTTAAAAATATTTAACACCCACCAGAAATCCACGTGAATCTTAAAACATCATAACTATTTTTGTTCTATATTTCAGATCTGTTCATTTTACTATAAAAGTTTCCAAGATTAATAAAACATGAAAAACAAAAGATAAACAAAAAGGAGTTCTATGGCTATCCCTGTTGGCTGCACTCCGAATTCGGTTCACAGCCCGTTGCCGTGCGAAGGAGGTTGGTGTCAATAAACGGCCACAAATATGAACTTGCTCAGTATAAACCGTTGGTGGGGGGCAGCCCCCAGAGCCTCTGCAATCCAGCTTTTGTGGGCAAACTCTAACTTCTTGGGTCAGTCTCTCTCCCTCTCTATTGAATGCCATGCCTGAACCCAATTTATTCTTTCGTTTCCCAGATGCTAAATTGGCCGGTAATATGATTTTTGAGTTTAATGATAAAGCCTTCCTCTGTATTTTCACTAGGTGAGAAGCTAACAGGCCTGTATCATTCACACCACGTTTTGCCTGCCAAATCACCTAGTGTAAGATACTAACCTGTTCCATCCTGTTGCTTGATAAAGAATTCGTTTGCTTGTGTTCTGAAGGTAGTAACTTTTAGCACAGTGATTTGCATTATGCTTCCATTTTTGCAGGATTATAAACGCTGCATGTGGGCTTTTGCAAGAAGGAAATCGTCCAAAAAGTTAAGAAGACATGAGGGTACGCCGGATGTTGTACCACTGGAAGCGACTGAAAAGAGTTTAAAAGAGGAACATGGAGACTTTTCAGAAAGTTCGATTGCAGAGGTCAATGATGTTAAGAGTGTTCAACAGACTGTCAACGTCCCTTCAAGGCGTGCTGTCCTTAAGGCATGCACTGTTACCTCTGGATTGATTGCTGCTTTGGGTTTAATAATTCGACAGGTATGCTTAGAGTCATGGTTTATGATCAACTGTTGGTCGGCAAACAAGGTTGAATCTTTAATCTTTCAGTCGGATTACTCGAAATTGTGATTCACCACATAGTTGTTTTTGTTAGGAAATGAGGCCTTATGATAGTTTTGGAACAACAATTCTTCTCTATCATTAAATGCTTTGCATGGCTGATCTGTTGTTTGATTTAATGCTTTATTATGGCTCAATGTGAAAGTTTTTTGACAGGTAACTCATTTGCAATTTAAGCATTTAAATTTTAATTTGCAGGTATCTCACGCTGCATCGATGGAAGGGTTGCCAATACATGACTGCTCTATGGAATTCTCATGTATATAAAATTCCACCGTTTCGTCTCACTACCTTTTGGTTAATGCAGTATTTTTCTATCTTTTCAGTGTGAAGAATCATCCTGAATTAGATAATTCCGCACTGAAAGACATTATTTTATTAGACTATCAACATAATCTTGAGTTTGTATGTAAGAAGTTGTCGAGTTCTGTAATGAAAGGCCTCATTCAGCCATAATAGCATTTGCATTGTTTCTGGTAAGTGGATTAATATAGCTAGAATAAAGTATTTGAATTATTTCTGTTTCTTCTAATAGAAATCCTGTTTCTAAGTAATGCAGGTTCATACTTCACTTCAACCAATGGATTACGTAATTGTTTCACTTTTCCTGGGGTTAGCGAGGTAAAAAAGACTGCAGAACTTCAATCATCTTCTTTTTTCCTTGGCACTTCAATCATTTTCTTTGTCAATTACAAGCAAAATGCACTAGTTCAGAAATGCATGGACTGTGTAGGAACTCATTTTCCATGGTGCACTGCAACCACAATTTGGAATGGATTGGAAGAGTGTCTTGTTGGTTGCTTCATTGTTTGTTGTGAAAGTAATATGGGCTTTCTTGATATTTGATCATATTTCTTTTTAGTTATTTGATCATATTTCTCTTCAATCTTCTGCCAAGTGCTATATATGGTGATAGACGCCTGTGTTTTCTCTTAAATATACTTCAAGGTTTTTGTTTTTATCATTTAAGTATTCCTCCTTTCCTCTCTGAAAATAAGCATACACAACATTTTACCACCAAAAATAAGCATACACAGCATCTTGAAATAGGCCCAAAATAAGCATAGTATATTGCAACTGAATTGTCCCTCATCATTCCGCCTACGGAAGAATCTATATTCTTAACTTCTCTTTTTAGGAATAAAACTTAGGCTCACGACTGCCTATGTTTATCTCGTAGAAAGTTGTTCAACCTTACGGATCAACAAAGATATAGGAATCAACTTTAGATTAAATTAAGTGAGGTGTGCAACCTACATACAAACATTACCGACTGGGTTAGATAGTATAGAAGAGAGGCCAAACAAATACACTTTCTTTCTTTCTTTCTCCAGCCAAACTATCCATTCGTCTGAAGAAGATTGAATAAACAATAAAACCATATGGACTGTTTTTGACAAGTGGTTTCGGTTTGTGTTTGCTGGGTTGAACTTAAGACATTATCAACTCCAAAAGCAAAATAACATGTAAAGAGATACTGACACCAGTTTTACACTCACTAGCAATTTCCCACCTTAAATTCAATATGCAGTGCAGGAGAGACAGGTTGATGAACTCAGCTTGCCACATTAAGGCATGCTTGACTAAGTGTCCTAATTATAGCAGACAAAATCTCAAATGAATGATGTACTGTATACTGACTCTTGGAAGACCACATCTCAAACCAGGTTTTATGTTGTTATGGTAATGTTATAGGAGGTACAAAATTTGGCTTCTGATTCAGCATCCATACATGTGGCTTCTGATTCAGGCATGTAATTTCCCTTGTAAAAATACTTGTGATTCCTTGTTCATTTATGTTTTCTAACTTAAGCTCTTATGCAGGCTGATAAAGAGATAGCAATAAAAGCATCCTCACCAAGACTAGCTGATTCCCCGAATGTCAGTTGTGAGCAATGGTATTGCAGAGCCTGGGGAAAATGATTCCTTGGTGGAGTTGGATGAGTTGAAGAAGAATGAGGACATCGAGAAGCAAGACACTGAAAAGCAAGAGGATACTAAGAAGCAAGAGGTCAGTGACAAACAAGAGGGCAGTAATTATACTGATAAATCATGTGTTGAAACAAAAATCAGTTCAAGACCTGATAATTTGGCTTCTAGGAAGATTAGTGATCTGTATAAAAAATTTTCAGATTTGATAGTTTCAGTTACTCTTCCAATGTTTCAAGGAACTTTGTGAGTGAAATGATCCTTTGTTATATTCAATGAAAAATAACAATAACATTAAAAGATTAAAAAAAATTTGTATTTTAAAAAATAATTAGTAAATTAAAATAATTTCGAAAAATGA
>JAOTAZ010000003.1:8946293-8957159 GCA_025629785.1 Erythroxylum oxycarpum
TTCCAGTAGAGCGAGAAAGGGGGAAGGAAATTTTTAGATTTATCATGTTTGAAGTTTTTGATGATTCTGAGAGGTTATACTTGCTAAAAAGGTTAGTTGTAAACTGAAGATGCTAAAAGAATTGAGAAGAAAAGAAAAGAAAATGAAAAAAAACAAGAAGTTGCAGAGTCGGAAGACGAAGGTTAAAGATGATGAACAGTTGGAAATCAAATGTGATACCACTACCGATAGACATTCGTACCATTAGGTGAGCCTCATATTTTATACCTAAAGTTGATACCAAATACGCCATCTATTTTCAAATGAAGGTTGGATTCCAAACCTTGGCAAAATCATATATTTTGGAGTGTAGTAGGCATAGACTGTTTCCAATCTCAACGGAACCTGAAGTGGGAAACCTGCGTAGGATACTAGGTAAGCTTGATATGGAGCCAAACCACAAATGCTCTAACCCCTTAAAAACCCATCAGAGTCCGTAGATCTTCATCTTCAAGACACATACTTTTTCCAACTTCTCTTCTCTTGACAGTCACGACCTTCTTCACAGTTCTCAACCATGACAGCTGTGAAGTTATCAATGATGTCAAAGGTACACTTTCTTTTTTCTCCTTTTTCTTCACCTTGATCATGGTTGCTTTGAATGGAATAAAAGAAGTCATTTTTTGGTGTTTAAGAGGATGTTAGAAAACACATGCTCGAAATGTTTCAGAGTTCTTGAAGAAGGAAAAGTTTCCATCTTTCCAGGAGGTAGAAACTTTCCTGATTGTTTATGTTTCTGTAAAATGTACGGGTCACAAGGAGTGAATATCTTACCTTGCATACTTCATAATTTCACTTCTTTGGTTTCATGGAAGTCCCGGCCTTGGTTCCTGATGATCACATGATCAAGAAACTTGTTAAGTTGCAGTTTGGATTGAGTTCTTGCTCTGACAACGAATTCAAGCTTATCCTTTTCTCTGTTGTTAACCAACAACCATGTCTTTTGGACATTAGCTTTGAAGATGTCAGATTCTATTATTTGTTTTAGCTTGCTAATTCCCAAGCATTGAACTTACATGTAATCTTTTTCTTTCCGCAAATGTCTTTCATGGTTTTTTTTTTTCATTGAAGAGAAAGTCCAGCAATAATCGTATGCGACCAATACCAAAGTTTGGGGAGTGGAAAGAAGGTGATCCTTCTTCTGCTGAAGGATTTAGTGCCATTTTTGAAGAGAGGAGAAAGGAGAAACTGAATGGTCATGCATGTAGTGGTAGAATCACACTGTCAGAACCCAAGAAGAAGAAACGCTCTTCTTTCAAGCTCAAGCGTTTCATCAAAGCTCTCAAGGTAACAATCATCAAAACCTATCTCTTGATTACATTACATACTTAAAACTTGGTTGTGTTGGATGCAGAAGAAGTTTTCTATGCAGAGGAAGTGGTTTGGTTGCTGGTTCCCATTCTCTTCATAGACTTTGATGATCCTGCGTGTTTCTCTTTAACCAACGAGCCTCCTTCAATTTCAATTCTCCTCAATGGAGTTCATACTCTTTTTTTTTTTTTTGGTGTCATTGTTACATTAAAATGTTGTCTTAAGAGCCATAAGTACTCTATTATTATTTGAGGAGTGGCAGTATTCTTATGTTGTCCATATGCTCACTCTCAACATTATGTTCATTTAAATACAACAGTAACCATATTCATGTCCATACAAAAAGCATAACTGCTAAGACGGTCGTTATATGCAAATTATTGTTGGTTCTTGTGTAAAACTAACTTGGATTTTGACAGCAAATTGTGTAGGGCCGGCAACAATTTTAGTAGAGATGTCATGCCGCTTTATTCTTGTTTATATCCTTTAGTATTATGAGAATAAGCAAAATCAATTTTGTTCCAGGCTTCCAGCTCACAGGCAAGTATGCTTGTATTGTTTTTTTCCTACAAGAAATTTACAGCTGTTGCTAGGAAGAAAAATGAACTTCTAAAATCTATAACAATGGGTTAGGCTAAATTGTGTACTTGAGAAAAGGTTGACAGAATCAGTCCAAATTATCAAAATTGAAAAGCATGAGCTTGGTCCTGTGAGAAAGAATCTATGTAACAATGAAACCAGCTAGCTATGCTTCATGGTCTTGAAGAGAAATTCTGAAGTTAAGCGAGGAAATCAAACCCTACATTAAACATAATAAGAAATGGAACAAACATATTCTTCTAGTATGATGCCAAATGGGACCGTTGAACAGCTGTCTTTCTGAAAACTCAGTTCCAAGGTCTTTCAAGACAAGCCAGAGTAGCGTTTGATATCAAGTCTCAATCTAATACTTGGTCCGACCTATGCACAATTACAGAGAATCGAATTTATTCAGGAACAGCTTACCATATTACGATCCCAACACCATCAGAGAAGATGAGATCATCTGACTACGTAATGCATCTCACAGTTTCTGTTGAAAAAAGCGTCCTAAGCCTCTTCAAAGATCAAGCTCCATACTAATTTTGGCACACACTCCTTTGGTACAAAGGCCACTCACCAAAAGTCATCCTCATTCTTTTGTTGGTGTTTAAACAAAAACTGCAGACCAAAGACAAACAACAATTCCTCAACATGGCGTCTAGGAATTGTATTTTGTGTAATTCATATACTGAAAACCAAAATCAACTTTTCTTCGAATGTCTATAGACTAGTTTCATGTGAAAACATTGCTATCTTTATGCAACTTGTCATGACTAGGATGACTTGGGAATCTAGAACAAAACGGGTAATTTTTAGATTCAAGGGCTCTTCCCCTAACAACTGCCGGAAAAATCGGGTAATTTTTTCGTATAAGGTAAACAACTATTGAAGTGAATCAATTCGGTAATACCTAGGAAAGACCGTCAAACGAACTCCTAAGACAGTATTACCATTTTATGTAAAATTTCAGGAAAGGACGGAGGGGTCACAAACGGTCTCACTTAAAACCCGGCCTCCTAGACAGAAATTACGTGCACGGTGTATTTATCACAACCTAACCTGTGTATACACACGAACAGTAAATACACCCAAATAATTGAGCACAACACTACAAATATACCCGACAAATAATATTGAATACTATAAATGCGGAATAAATAAAAGAGATAAGAAAAGAACACACCCGAAAATTGATAACGGAGTTTGGCCAATTGTGTTTAGTCTCCAAGCACCACTTAAGGCAACCTGCTCTTATTAAGAAGAGAATATTAAATTTGATATGTTTACAAATTTTAAGTATACATCAAATTTTGGGATGTTTTTGATATGGGAGGGAGAGGAGTTGTTTTATAACTTGAAAAACTCCTCCCATCCTCATCTTTTCCCAATATGGGATAGACATTGTGCCATCAAAGTCAAAAAAATACCATGCCATCAAAGTAAAAAAACAACACACCGCACATGTAATGAGCAGCAGGAACTACTGGAATTGGTTGGCGGGTAATATCCAAGCCACATTTAAGGCACTCAGAAGCTATATTGGGGATCTGTGCCTCTTGCCACCACATCTCTTGGCGCTAGCTCGGCTCTCTCATCGTATAAGGGCATGAACCGTTCCATTCCCAAGTTATAGAGGATGCCACCATCACCTCTGCAAGCTTCAGTGATTAGAAATGCATTTTCTTGAGTTTTTTGGGGTTTGATGGGAAGGCCTTCATCAGCTAACGCTATTGGGTGGAATTGTACAAATCTGAGACAAAAGGAGCTTATAAAAGTCCATCAGAAAGAATTTTGATTACCTTATGACAGTCTCACTTGCAATATGACATGAATGTGGTTCCTAATATACTAAACCACACAAATGTAAGATGGAATTTACCAAACACCCCCCTAAAAAAAAAGCTATTCTCTAACACCTATTCCTCGCTAGAAAGGCTCCTCAATGATAACTTCCCTCACCAACTCCCCGAGGTTTTTCTTGTACACAGGAAAACAAAAACTATTCAATTGGTTTCTCAAGAGTTAATTCTTATATTTCCAATGATAATAGAGAATGTTAAAGCACAGAGTGGCAAGCAGGACAATATGATCAAAATTAACTAACTCACTCCATATTGGATATCACAGCTTGAGCTCTATGTGCCATTGCTATTCCATCTCCCGTAGCCACCTAAAAGAGAACATCAAGATATCATAGCCAATATATGACTGAGAGTTTGAGAGCAAACCATTTCATAAACAATTAATGAAAGAACAAATATATGAAAATACACTGAAATGAGATGTAAGCATACTTTAACTTCTTTACTATTTAGGTAATGAGTACTTCAACCGATCAACCATCTACACAAAACTAAGTGAACAACTTTTCTTAACACTTATTCATTCAGGTAATGACACCATTAGCTGCATTAAGATTTTTAAATGTTACATTAGAGAAAAGGTAGCCAAAAAGTTGCAACTTGGGATAACTATTGAAGTAGGTGACTTTAATTAATGAATATTCAAATAACCAGTCTACATCATCATCTACTGAACTTTTAGGAAGACACCATTTCCTCAAAGAAAATATAAAAGAGAAAAAAATTTAACAAACAAACAAGAGATATTAAAGGATTTGTTGATGATGAGTAGATATGGCCAACCCCACCAGATGTAAGTAATGTCACCTTAGATATGAATCTAACAACTTGATATATGGGAAACAACAAAGCAGAAGGGTTTCCTGATGAAACAAAGTTTTAACAATCCAAATCCAACATATTCAATAGCATACTAAAAGAGAACACTAGAATGACCTCTAGCGTTTTAGAATTCAAAGTGTCCACTCCAAGACAAACTGTATTAGAACCGTCCTATAAAGAAGAAACATGTTCAATCGGAAACTGTTGCAGGATATAAGACTTTAAATTGCAAAGATATCAACCGAAAGAAATACAATTTAATTCACTTGTGCCGCTTTGAAATGGAATGTCAAAGCTAGAACTGCAATCCATATTGCCTCTCTATAACTAAATGCCTATAGTATTTTGGATTAAAGGAGTGCTAAAAAAGTAACCTGAGAAGTTAGTAGATCTATTTCAAAGTGATGTTGTAAAACAAAAATGTTAGGATCATTGACAACTGCCTCCAACAGAGCTCACTCAATTTCTCTTACAGTCATATCAGCAGCATGGACAATTCTATGGTGAGAGTGCCCACTCTTCCTTGCTAGTTGCAAGTTTCCATCCTCTCCATGATCAAACATGGCACCCATAGTTATCAACTCTCTAATTCTGTCAGGTCCTTCCGTACAAACAACCTATACAAAGTAAACTCAACTTTAACATTAATGGATAAGCAAGAAGTAAAAGTCATTCAGCACTCGGAATTTATGTTCAAAAAAGCAAGTACGTTTGCACATTCTTGCTTCTTCTAGATTCAGAAAAACTTGGTTTTTATTTGTTGAAATTTTGAAGTAAAATACAACAAAATTCTCAATTATGAACAGAACAATGCAAAATTATTACTTCTAAATCTTACTCTAACAGTCTCCTCATCGCACAGATATACCCAACAACAATTGTATCATGCATGTGACTCTCCACAGAGTTTGGTAAACACTTTAGTGAAGATAAGTTCTATATAGTCAGATTTAGTTTTGAGGAAATGACACAGAAGGTGACCAATTTAGGCCCCTGGCAAGTGTATGGTAGACTTATGATAGTTAAGAGATGGAGACTGGGGGTTTCTTTTGATAGAAACAAACCGGTTACTCTACTAGTACGGGTTAATCCGCATAAAGTACTATCAGAGTGTTGGTCAGCTGCGGGATTGAGTCACAACCCCAGTGCTATTGGTAGATCTATGAGTTTAGACAAGAATACTAATGTAGTGAGGAGGATAGGTTTTGTCAGAGTTTATGTGGAGGTTGGACTAGAAAAGGATTTAGTTGAGATGGCAAAAATTATAAGATATGGGGAGAGTGACACGGTTGTGAAGGATAAAATTAGAGTGACTTACTATTGGAATCCAATGAAGAAAGAGACAGTGAAGGTGTGGAAACCTACAAATGAGGTGGGAGATCTGTATAAGGAGATAAATAACACTAACTCAAAGTCAAGTACTAAAATACATATTGAAGGAAGATCTAGGCAAGGAAATGAGGAGAATCATAATGATTCCAATAATCAGGGAAGCAATAGTCAGGTAACGATGAAGGAGAAGGAAGGAAGACAATAACAAAGAAAGGAAACAGATGCAGAAGAGGAAATATCTGAAGGAACTCCTAAGATTATATATAGTGAGGCCAATATAACTAAAGGCCCCTGGGTGATAAGGGGACATGGGGAAGTTGGCCAACTCTTCTGAAGAAACTAGAGATGGGGGTGAAATAAAAGAGGAAGAAACAGTGAATATTGTAGAGGATAAGGAGAATAAGATGATGGAAGAAGGAAGTAACTTGGCTAATTCTGACACTAGCAAATCAAGTAGGAAGTTAAAGAGGAAAATAGCCGGTGCCATAAAGGCATGATGAATTTGTTAGTATAGAATGTAAAGGTTTTAATTCCCCCTAATAAACAGAAATCTTTAAGGGACTACATCTCCCTTTATAAACCTTGTTTTGTTGGCCTCATAGAGAGCAAAATAAAGCAGAAGAACATGGTAAATGGACTCTGGTTTTTAGAGAATAATTGGACAATAATTAGCAATCATTTAGCCCACCTTAATGGTATAATTATGGTAGCCTTTGATCTTAAGTTTATAACTTTGGTGAGTAAGACACTCTCAGACTAGTACATCCATTGTGATTCTACTTTGAACATATCTCAAAATCATATCAGCATCACAATGATATATATGGAGATAATTGGGAGTTTCAAAGATGCATAATATAGTCAAACTTGGAGCATATCAGCACAACTTGGGAGTTTTGGACCTAAATATCATTGGGTCATAATTCACTTGGAATAATAAACAATCTAGGGTAGGATTCCTACAAAAGAAACCAGACAGAGCCTTGGTTAATGAAGAATGGTTAAAGCAACTACCAAAGAGTTATGCAATCTTCAATCGTTCGCTTTTATCTGATCATTCTCTTATTGAAATACACTTCAGAAAAGAGTTGTATAGAAGGAAGGCACCATTTAGATTTTTCAATTCCTTACTCAATCACCTAGAAATTGTTGTGGTAGTAAGACAAGACATTCAGAAGGAGGCTACTGATACCCCATTATTTCAATGTATGAGGAAATTGCAATTTATTAAAGAAGGGTTGAAAGGAATATCAAGGGACAAATATGACTCTATAAAAATGGATATGAGAGAAGCTGTGAAGGTTTTTAAGAAATGTCAAGAAGATTTGGAAGCTAATCTAATTAACCCCATTAAGAAGGAAAGAGAGAAAGCTGAGTTAGTGAAATATATAGAAGCAGTCGGTTGATAAGTGCATATTTGTCTAATATTTATGTTTTAATTATTCTATTTTATTCCTCTTATTGATTTAATTATTGGGATTTAATTTGATTTAATATTTTCTTGTAGGGAATTATAATTTTTGAATGACGTGGGAAATTAAGAGAAAAATAGCAACTAATTTAAGCTACAAAGAAGAGCACCTAAGCAGGCACCACGCAACAACCTTTGGAGGATTAAATCAAGACACAAATTTAACAAATGAAGGGACAAGCTAAATCAAGCAATAGGAGACAGCAGTCCATCCACGCACAAGGAGCAAGACGCGGCAGAAAGGGTTTAAAGGCAAATTAAAATCTAACATGAGAAGCAAATTAAATGGGCAAGAGTATCATGTAAGAGGAGACAGCTGGCGGCGTTTTGGATCACGCACAAGCAATTAAAATGAAGTGGACGGACAACAATTGGCAGGAGCAAATGAAAGCAGCGTGGAAAATTAATGGGCCCAAAAAAATTAACGCAAGAGTGGATGAAGAGAGGGCTTGCGTGGAGGCTTGGAAATACAAATAGAAAGCTAACAGCAAGAGTCACGCAAAGCAGCGTTAACAGAGGCAAAAGCAAAATTAAATGAGGCAGGAGTAAGGTTTAATGGTCTAAAACAGTGGAAGAATTAGCTACAAAAGAGGCCCAACGGAAGTGACGCAAAATTGAGAGCCAAGAGGTCAACAGCAGGAGACATAACACAGTAGGTCAGATGATTGTAGAAACCACTTGGACAAATTGATTGTCTAATCAAGCAACACGTGTAGGGCAAAATTAATGAAATTCATGCAATACAAGCAAAAGAAGGCAGAGAAGAGCGGCGGCTGAGGCGACACACAGTAGACGAAAACTGGTTCAGCCAGTTTTGATGAGGTTGAGCATTACTGCATGGATCCATCGTTTTGTGTGATCTCGACTGTCGAATACCTACAAAACAAATAAAAGCACGCCGGGGGTTGGTTCCCGAAGAGCCCCTCCGACGCTCAAGTTAGTCTTTTGTAGAATATTTGGCTGCTAGGAACAGAGAAGAAGATAGGGTAGTAATCTCATACCTGTATCATGGTAGAATAATACCTTATATATGGAATAGACGCTAGATTTAGGTCTTTACGTAGATCTTTGTGTTTGCATAGGAGTCCAACACCTGATAGGCCGTGGACGTGTAGTGATGGGTCTAGGCCTAGCACAGCCGACCCAACCATAAGCCCCCCTACTCCTCGAGTCTGAGCCAAGGGAAGGGTCGAAGGAGTACATAGAGTATTAGGCAGCGTGTCTTCAAGGCAGCTCGTGCTAGGCCCGATCGATAGATTATGACGTGCTGCGATCGACCGAGCAGATGTAACCGATCAAGGGTAATGACAGAGCAGGTCGGTCGACTATAACGACTTGGCAGATCGATCGGGTGTAATAATGAGGTCGATCGGGCAGGTTTAGCGGCTTGATCGATCGAAACCGATCGACTAGGCGGCGGGGCTTAAATAAAACACTAAGTGTAGTTATTATTGTCGTTTCATATCTTCTGGGCGCCGTTCAAAATCCTGGGAGATGCGTCCCTTTAGCTGCCACGTAGTTATCATGCGTTGTCACGAGCGTCCCTTCGTTTGCCTCGCCGTTTTGAGCCTTTAATGACCTTAACTTTCCATCGCTTAGATCTTTCCACGTGTCCAACTTCGGTTCAGATTGTTACAACGTGTTCGACGTCGATTGGTACTCCCCCTCTGTTGATACTATAAATTTTGGAGTTAACGAGCTTTCTTCATTCTACTTTGTTTGTCTAGCTTCTATCCTCTTTATTTTCGTCTTTGCGATTACCATAGTGTATTTTCCACTGTTGTCCTCTTCATTCGAAAGTGCCCTGCTCGTAAATGGGTCGCCGGAGACCGTGGCAGGAATGGCTGAGATGCCAGAGAAAATGTGGGACAAGCTGGAGGCTAAGAACAGGCTAATAGAGTTGCGAAGTTCTATCAGGGGGGAGAGGATTGACGCAGCCAAGCGGTGGAAGGAGCGACACCTAAACGAGGGGCGCTTAGAATTCGCTCATGATTTGTCTCTTTCCCTCCCGAGGGGTTGCCGTGACGCTTGCGTCTCTGACGGGTCAGACGGCTCGTCATTTGAGGATTATGCTGAGTTGTTGCTTTCATTCGAGCTCGGCCTTTTTCTGGAGGAAAAGAGGGAGATAGCCGAAAGAGAACGAGAGGTAGTGCCGGATGAGGACTCGCTGTGGTGAGAATTGTGGGCTTATAAAGAATTTGGCTGTCACAGGACTTGTCAGCACAAATATATCAAAACCTATAATGGACAGATGGTTTAATTTTGGCATGAAGAGGTTCGTTGATGATACTTGCAGTAGACCGGTTAAGAAAGATAATATTTCTAAATAGAAAAGCTCATCTGGTCGAGCTTGTGACCAGGGCAAACTTATTGAAAATAAAAATTTTACTTTTATCCTTCACTGTCTTCTTAATTTTGTTGGATGACGCCTTAAACGATCATTGGCTTTGTATGAGAGATTGCCTTCTTGAATAGCATGTAGCGAACTAGCGCGTTCGGTATGAGTCGATCGATCGTTAGGCTTTGAGGAACTCGATCGAACGAGGTTGATCTTCTAGGTATCGTCCAGTTCCAAGGATCTTGCCTTGGCAACCTGGCCGAGCGGTGTTGAAGCTGAGCGATGCCAAGATTTTGTGACTTGACATCACCTGGTTGCAAGAATCTTGTCTTGGCAACCTGGCCGAGCGGTGTCGAGGCCCGAGCGTTGTCGAGGCCCCAGCGATGCCAAGATTTTGTCACTTGACATCGCCTGATTGGAAGAATCTTGTCTTGGCAACCTGGCCGAGCGGCGTCGAGGCCCGAGCATTGTCGAGGGCCGAGCGATGCCAAGATTTTGTGACTTGACATCGTCTGGTTGCAAGAATCTTATCTTGGCAACCTAGCCGAGCGGTGTCGAGGGCCGAGCGATGCCAAGATTTTGTGACTTGACATCGCCTGGTTGCAAGAATCTTGTCTTAGCAACCTGACCGAGCGTTGTCGAGGCCCGAGCGTTGTTCGAGGGCCGAGCGATGCCAAGATTTTGTGACTTGACATCGCCTAGTTGCAAGAATCTTGTCTTGACAACCTGGCCGAAAGTTGTCGAGGGCCGAGCCATGTTGAAGGTCGAGCGATGCCAGATTTTGTGACTTGACATCGCCTGATTGCAAGAATCTTATCTTGGCAACCTAGCCAAGCGTTGTCGAAGACCGAGCGATGCCAAGATTTTGTGACTTGACATCATCTAATTGCTAGAATGTTGTCTTGGCAACCTGGCCGAGCGTTGTCGAGGCTCAAGCGATGCCAAGATTTTGTGACTTAACATTGCCTGGTTGCCAGAATCTTATCTTGGTAACCTGGCCGAGCGTTATCGAGGCTGAGCGACGTGTTGAAGCAATCAGTCTGTCTTTTTGTTCTAGCGCATTTTGGCGAGACTCTTTTTGTCGAGAAATTTGAAAACTCTTATTAATG
>JAOTAZ010000003.1:8976542-8986547 GCA_025629785.1 Erythroxylum oxycarpum
AAGTAAAATAATTATATTTTAATTATATTTAATTTTTAGTAAATTTTAAAACAATTTAATATTAATTGAATCTTTAAAAAATATATACTGTTCATATTGAAATAGGAATTGAATTGCATTATAACATAAACACTTAAAATTGCCCTATACTCTGTTCTCTATTGTAATTTGCGGAAACATACAATGCGAGTGAGTTGCGCGCATCGTCAAAGCATCGTCGTATCATCCTCCAATACCTTGCCGCCTTGGATGCAATGTACATAGCATATTGTTACACTTAAAACCATAAAAACAGCATAGAGCCTCTTTGCCTTTAAAGCCATCGTCACCGACGAACTTTACGTATCGGCGGCACTTTACACCTTCCCTAACCGATGACGAGAGGTAGTATGGCCTCCGCTTCCGATTATTCGGCATCATGCGACAACGCAGTGTTCGTCGACACAAGCCTCGACACTCACTTGGCCATGATCGTCTCCAATTCCGACACCGTCGCCGATCTCAAAGGTGACTGCTGTTTAGTTTTTCTTTCTTCCGTTCTATGTTTGTTCTCCTGTACCTATCATTGTACTTAACTGTGGCTGTTTTGGTTGTGTAGTGAAAATACTGCGTGAACATCCACTCTGCTTTCCGGACATGGGAGAGATAAAGATTGTTGCTTTAAAGGTAATGTATTCTTTAATGGGTGTTTATTTTTTGTTTTCTTGGTTGTTTTTATGTGTATGAAGTTGGGTCTTTAATGTTTTCGTAACGTGGTAGGTGAAGCGAAGAGGGCATTCTTATCATTTGTCTGAGTCTATGCTTGTTAGAAGTGCGTTTGATGGGATTAAGAAGAATTGGTTTCTTAGTGTTGATGCTTCTAGAGTTGTACAAAATGAGGTTCCAACTTTGGTTAGTAATGATTCTGGGAATTTAATGGTGGCTTCTGGTGTTGAGAGTGGTGATTTGGCTGATGATCACCCCAAAAGTTTGTCCATAATTACTGCTCCATCGTTGCCCCAAGTCGATGTTGAAGAGCAACCTGAGAAAGTGAATTGCCACAAGGCTGATTTGTTGACTTCGAATGGTGGTGCTCCTGAAGGTATAGTAGATTTGAAGAAAGGAATTGGCTTCACCGACAAAGATATTGGTATCGTTATTCCCCAGAAGGCAAACAATTGGTCAGACCCTCATGCACAAAAACCAAATGGTCACTATAGCGAGGAAGTTCTGAGAACAGAAAGTGAATTTCATCAGGGTGAATCAAGGAATATAGTTGATGAGATGCAACGCAGCAAATTGCCTGGAGGAGTTTTGCAACCTCAACTTGCCTCTAAGACGAAACTCCACAGCAAAAAAAAGAGAAAAGATTCTATAAATGATCTTACTATGAAAGAAGCTGATACTTCAATGGATGAATTTGGTGGAAATGAATTGCCACCAGAGACTATGGTCAGGGAACATACTTTGGGAAAGAATGGTTCACATGATTTACAAGTGAGCATTACAAGCAATACTGGTGGACCAAGTTTGAACTTGTCTTCTGATGCAAATAAGCCATCAAGAACTGCAGAAAAGAGGACTGATTTTTTGGATCAGGGGCATGAAGTTCCTGAGGAGCATGTTTTAGGCAAAGACGATGAATCCAGGATAAATGTTGTAGATTCTCAATGTGATAAGGCCTCAAAAGATGCTTCAGAATTGAAGCCTGCTTCAAAAAGAAACCGCAAAACTCGAAAGGGAAAAAATAACAATCTCATAAGCGAAAATGAAACTTTCATTTCTGACTCTGATAAAAAGGTAATTGAATCTTCTACTATCTGTCAGCAGTCTTCAGAGAGCTTACAAAAGAATACAAATTCCACCTTTGAAGTTTTGTCTACTGAAATATTAGAAGGAGAACCCTTGCAGTCAGCCCCTCCAAGTAGTCCAAAGAGGACAGGGAAAAAGAAGCCGTCAAAGAAATCATCTGACCTTCTCAATAAAGGTACTAGTTCTGCTCCTTCTTCCGAGACAGATATTAGAATTGAAGTCTCGAAAGTTGCAAGGAGAATTAATAAAAGTTTTTTGGGTCAAGAAAATGATGAGGCAGCACTTTCGGGACAACATGTTCAGGGTGTTTTGGTATCTGAGCCTTGTGGTGTCTTACTGAAGGATAAGCACTATGATCATGTCCCAGAAGTACTGGAAATAGCTTCTTCCCATGGTAAGCATCAGGTATTTTAATGGCATTCAAGTTTGTATACACTGTTTATATATTATCTAGTAGTAAACCAGGTTACAAAATTGGTGACAAAATGGTTGTTGACATTCATGCTAGTCTTTTTGTAAGCAATAACATGATTGAAAGAAAAATGAAAAGCAAATGTAATACCTTTAGCCTAGTTACTGCATCTGTGACCTAGTTACTGTATCTTGTGGCCTCTTTATTGCATCTGCTGCTGAACAAACTAAAAGTTCTAAAGAATGTGAATCCTATTGATGTTGCAGAACATCCTTCCCTTGCGATTAATGAATCTGACAACTTGAACAAAGGTGCTGGAATTTCTACTCATGGTCAGACACCCAAAACTGATAAGTTCAAAAAAGTTGAAGGTGATAAGTTGTCGAAGGATATTTCTTCTCTTGGTATGCAGTCCATAAATTGCAAGCTGTCTGGTCAGGATGACATAGCTGGTAAAATTAATGAAGAATTTGTTCCTTCTGAATCAACTGAGGCAAGTGAAGCTGTTGACTACAGAAAATCATCCAAAAAAAGAAAGAAAGTAAGGAAAATCGGGGATTCTGCAAGTGAACTACTACTTTCAACAAATATTGATGTTGCAGAACATCCTTCCGTTACGATAAAAGAATCTGACCACTTGGAGAAGAACGCTGGAATTTCTACTCCTGCTCAGGCACCCAAAACTGATAAGTCTGGGAAACTTAAAGGCAGTGAATTGTCAAAGGATATTTCTTTTCTTGCTACACCGGCCTTAAATTGCAAGCCATCCTGTCAAGGAGAAATAGATGGCAGAATCAAGGAAGTAGTTGTTCCTTCTGAATCACCTGAGGTTAGTGAAGCCATGGATCACAGGAAGTCGTTGAAGAAAATAAAGAAAGCAAAGAAAATTGGGGATTTAGCAACTGAAATGCCAGTCACAACATCTATTGATGTTGCAGAACATCCCTCCCATGTGATTGAAGAACCTGACAACTTGGAGAAAGCTGCTGCAATTTCTACTCATGGTCGGACACGCAGAACTGATAAGAATAAAAATGTTGAAGGCAGCGAATTGTCAAAGGATATTTCTTCTCTTGCTACGCAGTCCTTAAACTGCAAGCCATCCTTTGAGGGGGAAATAGATGGCGAAATCAATGTAGTTGTTCCTTCTGAATCACCTGAGGTTAGTGAAGACATGGATCACAGGAAGTCATCAAAGAAAAGAAAGAAAGCAGAGAAAATTGGGGATTTAGCAAGTGAAATGGTAGTTACGACAAAAGAACCTGACAGCTTGGAAAAAGCTGCTGCAATTTCTACTCATGGTCAGACACACAGAACTCATAAGCCTGAAAAAGTTGAAGGCAGCAAATTGTCAAAGGATATTTCTTCTCTTGCTATGCAGTCCATAAATTGCAAGCCGTCCAATCAGGGTGAATCACATGACATTAGTGATGCTGTCGACCACAGAAAGATAGTGAAGAAAAGAAAGAAAATTACAGATTTAACAAGTGAAGAACCATTCACATCAGTTACAGAACATCTTAAAGGTTCTCAAAGTGGCTTTGCTTCAGGTGAGCCTTCTAAGGTAATTCATGCCAATGATGAAAGCATTGAGGCGGAAAACATGATTCGTAAAAAGAAGGTAAATAAAGTATCAAAGATGGATACGGTCAGTACTTCTGTTTTGGCTACTGATAGAGAACTTGATGATGTGATCCAGAATGCAGTGAACTCTGTGCAGCAAATTGAAAGCCAAGTGAACACTTATTCTGATGGAGAACCAAGGAAGAGTAAGAAGAAAAGTCGAAAATCAGAAGAAAATAAGCCTCCAGGACTTGCAATTGAAAGTAAGGATGTTGGATGTGAGGCTCATGTAAAATCAACTGATAACATAAAGGAAGTGCATTCCTTGATAAATGTGAAAAATCACAGAGTTGTGAAGAATGCAACTTCAGTCAACCCATTAGATGAAAGAAAATTAGAGCATAACATGGAGGCTAAAGTGGATTCTGTTACTGTTGAAACTTCCAAAGCTGCGGAAGTCCACGCCAAGGAGAGGCAGCTTGGAAATGTTGGAAGTACTAATGCTAAAAAGAGGCACGCAGGTAAAGCTAAAAATGATCGTGAAGCAACTGGCCAAAGTGATACGATCAACTTTAATGACTATTTTGTGCATAACCATGACGATGATGAAACTGTTGTGTCAAATAAGGTACGTGTTGATAGCACGACTAAAGCAAAAGGAGAAGATCTTGAGAGTAAAAAAGAAAAGAAAAAACTAAACCTTGATGTCCATTCTGGCAGTAAGCTGAGTACTCCTGCATCTACCAAGTCTGATAAACCAATCTCTGTTTCTGAAGAAGCCAGAAGAGCTATCAAGCTCTCTGGTACTGGCAACAATATTAAGAATAAGAAAGAGACTTATTCAGCATCAATCTCTAGTTTGGAAAGTTCCAAAAGGAGCATTGCCAAAAATAAAAGGGCCAAGGAGTATCTATCACATGAGCGGCAAAATCGGGCAGATAGTAGAAAAATGACCCCTACGAGTGCTGGGGAAGTTGTAAATAGCTCAAGAAATGATACAAGCTTAATAGGAAAATCAAGTGCAATATTTAATGATGATAGTTATGGACCTTCTGCTGATGGAGATGTACTTGACAATTCTGACTCTGGCACTAAAACGCCGTCAGACAATTCATTGGCTTCAGACTGCTCAGACGTAGAAAGTGATGAACATTTCAACTCAGCGCAGAATGGTAATCTAAAATCTGTTACTTGTACTAATTGCTATGTTGAGTTTGTTTGTGTCTTAAGTTTTTGGTCTTGAAATCCCTCTTTTGTGCTCATTGTGGTTTGTGAGACCAGTGAGATGAGCACATAAAAATAGTTTCTATCGTAATTTCTACTTTACAGTTGACTGGGGTTATAAAAGTTTTACCAGTTGAAATTGACTTCACCATAAGATTCCTCTCAACAACTATGCCATCCCCATTGTCTCTTTGGAATAGTTGTTCTGCTATTTTTGTTATGACAGTTACTTTTGTGTTTCATGAAACTAATTATCTTGGTTTACTTGGTTGTATTTTGTAAATTAGCTTTCTTCCTTCTAGTCAATGACGTGGGTAAACGAACATAGTTGCTTCTTCGTGTCTTGCTGAATGTTGGCATTCCAGGATAATTTCTCATATGCAGAAAATTTTGATGCACAAACCCCTGCACGTCTAACTTAATAACATTACTTCCTGGTTACATTGATATTTTGTGTCATGCTAGTGTTCTTAGCTTCTAACCCTTTAATCGTCTTCTCTTTTACTATTTCTTCTCATTTGAATTAATTTTTGCTGCAGAATCTGATGGCTTGAAAAGAAAGGAAGCTGGTGGTGCAAAAAGCAGCTTTAAAGAATTGTAAGTGATAAAAATATAACATTACCTTCACTCCGTTTAAATAGAAACCTATATAGCTGCAAATTCTTGATGTGATTGTGGCGCATTAGTCTTCTCTTAAATAGTAGGGATGGGAAGTTGGTAGCACGATGGGTATGGCAATTCAGTATATATATATATATATATATGTATATTTGATTTCATGGTGTCTTGAAAAGACCTTGAACGTAAAGAGGGGGTACCTCTCAAGCCCAGAGCTTGGTGGTAGGGCCTTGATTTTCAGAATATCAAAAGGTTTATTTTCTTCTTCCATAGATTGGAATATGATTTATGGATGTCTTACTATCTCTTTTTCTGCACATTGGTATAGCTCCTCAGGCATGACCCTGGATGCCATACTTAGAAGTTCAAGCAGATATAAGAAGGCCAAGCTAACAGCTTCACAATTACAACTTGAGGATACTGAAAGCCCGCCTGTTGATTTCGTTCCTGAGAGTCAGTTGGGCGTTTAATCACCATGTCCCTACTCTCTCTGTGTTCCCATTATCCAGGAGTTGTTTATCTTTGTGTTGTCTCACCTTCCTGGAAGGTGTTGCCTTTTCACTTGTGCATTCAAGTTTTTAAAGATAGCCGCAGGAATTGAGGTTTGGATGTCACTTACATTAGGATTGACTCTTTAGAACTTTTTTTACGAGGTTGTCCGTGCAGAGGCCTCTGCATATGTTGCCTTATTCATGAAGTCAGTGTTGAGGAATGGCATGGAAGAATGCCCTTTTGACGATTCGCATATTCTGGTCGTGAAAATTTTGATGTGTATTTTGTCTTATAATGCAGTGAACTACCAGTAACGTGGCTTCTTTCATCCATAATCTTGTCAGCTGCTAAAAGATTAACCTGACACAACGTATCTGTCTGCCTGTTGGTTTTAAACAATTTCTTAACATTAAATGAACAATGAAATGCTTCTTCAGGTTTTCTTTTGGGCATCATAGCTTCAACTATACTTGATTTACTTTATTCAACATAAGTGAGAAAAAAAGTAAAAACCAACCCAATTTATCGATCGTCTTCATTTGGCTATGCACTTTATTCTCTCAGCTTTGCGTTAATGTCACATAAACCATGATCACTGGCTAAATAGTATGAATCATTGGGACCCATAAAAGTGTATTCCATATAGGTTTCTTCTAGCCAAAGTTTTGTCCCTAAATCAGATAAAAGTCAGCAATGAGCGGCCTAATGAAACCAATCCACCTAGGGGAGTAAAGTTGCCATCTTATATTCCCATTTGTCCTCTCATCATCACTTCCGAATTCTCCGGATTTGATGGAATCTGGTCCGCTAACAGATTGGAAAGCTTGATATGGCCCCACATAAACGATCTACTTACAATCTTCATTCAATCTTTGTTTCAAAACTCAAAACTATAAAGGACGCGCTTCTTCAGTCATTCTTGAATGAAAGTGCAAAACGCATTAATGTGGAACTCTTGATATGTACAAGTCATGTGTTTTCAAACTCTTAAAATGTTACCAAGTCTTTATCTTTTTAACTCTTACGCTGGAGCTCGAGCACTACAACCTCTGATGAAACAACAAAAACAAAAATGATAATAACAATATAACAAGAATTTCAGTGTTAGAAAAATATAGGCCAGCTTAACAATGATTCATCTACCAATAACGATCCAAGAATATGAAATTTTGAGGAAAAAGCAAAGGAATGAAATCAGGACCGTTGGATCGCCTTTTTCTTGAAGACAACCTCTGTATCCAACCCGAACCCGTCAACTTTCCGGACATGAACCAGCTCCGATGCCATAAACATCTTCAGCAGCGGTTTTACACTATACAAATCATTAGCCGAGTACTTATCAGACCGTTTAGAAAGCGCCACGTGTAGAACACCCACCCCACCGGGCTTCAACGTCCGTTCGATCTCACCAACAAACTTCTCCGGGTACAACGCGTGATCAAACACGTTTGAGAACTCAAAGTCGAAGGTACCATCATCGAACGGCTGTTGATGGAAGTCACCCTTTATCACCAACGGCGGGTACGGCACAAGGTCGATGCCTACGGAGTCTCCAACGCCGACGAGACGGAGAGCCGCCACCTCTTGACCGACGCGAGCTCCGATGCACAACGCTTTGGACTCATTGAAAAGGAGACCTTTTTGCTTCAAAACTTCAAAAAACGTGGCAAAGACTCGAACTTTACGACCCCAGTCGCGAGTTAACCATGTTTCTCGTAGTTTTGGATTCAGGGTTTTGTTCAGTTGACGTTGTATGTACGCGTCGTAGGTGGTGAACCCGGGTCTGATCCTAAGGTCGTCAGAGTTGGAGTTCGAGTTTTGGGGAGGTGAGTGGGTACTGGTGCTTTTGGGAGAGAAGAAGAAGAGAAGGAGAGGGAGTGAGAGGAAGAGAGACCGAAGAAAGTATTTGAGTATTGGTGGCTTTGGCTTCATGCTTCAAAATTTCTCTCTGTAGAGACACAAACATGTGGAGTGTAGCGGGCATGCAATCAACCAAAATGGTGTTCTTTAGGTTTTATGCGTAGATAGTAGTTGTCATGGAGTGTATGGTTGATGACCTAGATAGTGATCCCCTGGCTTCAAGATGGAACGATAGAGACAGCTTAGTTAAAAATGACATTGTATAGGAAAAGAGACAGCTTGGATTGGAAGGCACCAGAAAGACATTCTACTTCGCTTGTACGATGTCTAATTGGTTATTGATATTGTATGAAAAATTTTTGAGTCATCGACACAAAGAAAAGGATATGCAAAAAAGGATTAGAACCACATCAAATTTAGGTCTTTGGATACAGAAAATGATTTTTAGGATTTCTTGGATAATTTCTTCATTTTTTGTGGGTTTTGATACCTTTTTATCTTAATTTAGTCAAATAGTAGAATTTGACTATATTTTTACAGAAAATATGGTTTTGTTTTTACAAAAGACATTATCAAAATATATAAATTGGAAATAATCTCTTTACTTTATTGATTAGATATAAGATTACATATTATTGAACCTTTCTAAATTTCAGTGTCAATAATATTTTTGGTGTCACAATACAATTGCAATTGGTGTTGTAGGATTTTGAAGTGTGTCAGATATGATACAAGAGATAATACAATGAATGCATTATATACTTTAACAAGCATAAGATCAAGTTTAAGTTCAATTAGTCATGGATAATTTGAACTTGTATTACTTTAGACTTCAAATATACCAAAAAAAATTTATGTTCCTGAAAGATATTCTAACTCTTTTTTTTGTGTGTGTGTGAATTTAACTTAGATTAAATTAAATTAAATTATTAATTTTGAATCAGATCAATTTGATATCACTTTTTTTTTTTACTATTCTTAATGATTTCGTAGAATGTAATGTTGATTTGTTGCCTAGGAAAGTAGAATTTGTTAGTTCCAATTATGAACAATTGAACATATTATTAGTCATTAGAATGGGATTTATCAAGATAGTCGTTCAACACCATTCAAAACTTTGTCAAAAATCAAACAACAAAAGGGTATTAAATTTAAGATTGAATCATCTTCTCATCTTGTTATTATACGTAGCCATTAACATGGAGTACAACAATTCAGTATCCAATCCCTTGAAACTCCACCGTATGTTCAGTTCCCATTCAACTTTTATCATGCAAATCCCGGTTTTTCCCCTTTCGGACTCTGTGAAATGGTCCGCACAGCAAATTAGTGCTTCTTTTAGATACTATTGGTTGTCAGTATTTCTTATTATCATTTGCCAACATTGTTTTCATGCATAATTATCTAGAATCCATGTTGGGCTGGTAGGTAAGAACTTTGTTTTAAAGGTCAAGTCTTGATACCCTTATCATCAACAGAAAGGAGAATAAGAACAAAATTGATTCTCATTAGAACAATAGGTCATATGCCAAAGTTTGGATGGTGAGCTCAATTGGAATAACAGGAGAAAAACAAAGTGCTTTTTCAAAAAAAAAAAAAGGAAAAAGAGGAGTGCAATAGGAGCCGTCATAACTCATGACAGGTTTGCCAAACTCAACATAGTTACAAATAGGCTCGAACTGTTCATAATTAAAATGATAATTCGGAAAGCAGCGTAAGTTGCAATCCATAATTTTAAACCGTAATTTTAAGGAATTGATATGTCAAAGATCCAAACGTGTGGAGATAATATACAACGAGAAAGCTTTAATGAGAAACCAAAAATTAGAGCTAAAAATAAAGTAATTTTGATGTGAATCTTAAAAATAAAATTTGAATTTTAACACGGTTAATTTGTAATCAAACTCTTAGAAGTGACAATTTAAAATTATAATAAAAACCTAATGATTATATAACATCAGGTAAAACTGCATTTTTTATCCTAAGGTACTTAATATAATAAATTTTATATTTTAATCTTTTAAAACATTCAAAATAAAGTATAA
>JAOTAZ010000003.1:8995098-9005978 GCA_025629785.1 Erythroxylum oxycarpum
AACAACTTTTCTAATTAATTAATTTCAATCTATTGAAACTAATTAATTATAATTTTAGAAACTACTTTTCCTAAATTAATTAGAAACCAATATAATTATTAATCTTAATCATATTAAGAAAAATAAGTATTTTAATTTTGGAATTGAATTTTGTTTTTAAAACAATTTTAAAAAAATTGTTTGGAATAAAACTATGTCCAAACATCATCATCTTCAAACTAAAGAAAACCTACCCTTCTTAGCATGTTGCAGCCAACAATTAGTTTTTTCATTAGCATGTTGCCGCCACCTCCATCACCTCCAAACGCATTTTACTGGGAGAGCTTCTCCAGCACCTTACAACTCCCTCATCTTGCCATCATTGTGCAGCCTTCTCTAGTGTGTGTCGCCATCAACATCTCATCGTCCATGCAAACCACGTTGCCCTGATGGCGTAAACAAGGAGACTCGCTGTGAAACTACCCTGACGTTGTGTCCTCCATTTTAAGAGACTCGTTGCCTCAGCTTATGCTAGAACGTCTAGCCTCAACTCCCTACATGGAATGGGCAGGCCAGATATAGCTATGGTCAAGCCATTGGCTAGTTTCACAACTACGGTCATCTCCACCGTCACCAGCTATGAAGGATTAGCCATCGACTCTCAGGGGCATTTCCATGCCTGGTCGTAGATGGACAAGCATGACAGCTTTTGTGCTTCTTTGGATGAAGGGATTAGCAACAGAGAGCAGTGCTCAGGCATGTTCTTTGCTAAAACATAGCAATTCCCATACAAGATAACTTTGATGACCTTAAATCAAATGATTGCTTATACAATCATCACAATGAGAATTTCATAGACATACAAGTAATGTTCTAAATAGATTTCTCATATCAAGTATATTCAGTGAATTTGTTCTCTAGCAAGCACCTACACGTTTGTTTAAGTATCTCTATACTTTAGCCTAGGAGATCAACTACTTCCTTCATAAGGAAAAACAAAATGTGTGTTAGTCTTTTTTACATTCTATTAATGTCCAATTTTAACAAAACAATGACTAAGAACATTTAGGAATAATACATAAATGCAATATGAACCTCATAATTATAATATCATTATAATTTCATTTGCAATGTACAATTATCCCATGGACTTTATCATATACATCTAAACATGTACAAGATAAAGAATGTCTTTAAATTATTTGTCACTAAACTACAACCAAAGCGACGTAGGACATAAACCAACAAGTTTTTCATATAAGTTATATGTTGATCTTTTCTATGACGACGACTTTTATAATTATCTAACACCATTGATATTGTTATACTGTTAACGGGTCCGATTTAAGTTGATCGGATTAGAGCCGGACCAAATGCCAAATGACATTGCCAAAATCCTAAACGTTTTCTAAGTTCTAATACGCAACGCAAGTATCAAATTGGCACGTGAACATAACCAGATATTTAAATTTAATAAGGCCAGTGCTCTTGGTGGTTGTCCCCGTCTCCATATCTTTTACTTTCTATTGCGCAACTCCGTTATACATTTAACACTTTCCATGTGTAAATCATTATCAGATTGTAGAATCACTCCACGACCATTGAGTTCATCAGAAATCGACGGCTCATAAACCAACCGTCACATGAGTTCGACAACTCACAACCTTTTCCCCAAATTTGCCTAAACTAAAACCGTCCACTTTTGCACTTCCCCTCAGACTCTGGAGCACCCAGACACAATAGGGATATCCTTCGTACCCAGTTACAAAAGTCTCTTCCTTTCTGGTTTTTTACACCTAAAGACTCGAACTTTAGAGGTTTGAAAATGGTTACTACTTCTATCTCATCCTTAATTTTTCCGAACCTTGTAATTTGTCCGTTTTCGGACAGAACAAGACCAAGGTTTAAACCTCTTATTCACCATAACCACTTCGGTTCTTTGTCCAATTACAAAACCCCTCTTCGTGGTTCGGTCTGTGTTGCTCAGTTCGGGTTTAGACCCGGTTTCTTACCGGAGCCGGATGGTGCAGAGAGTGTGATAAGAGACTTGTTTGTTCGAGCTGAGAGCATCTTCTACACGATTGCTGACGCAGCTATTTCAAATTCTGATACTGTAACTACTTCTACTACGAAACAGAACGGGGATTGGCTCTCGGGTATTACTTATTCTATGGAAAGCATTCTAAAGGTAGTAACTTTCCTTACGTTGGTGTCTTTTTAGTGTTCTTGTTTTCTTGTTTTGGATTAGTGGGATGTGGGTTTTATGTGAAATGATTTTGTTTTACAATACCCTTTTCAGGTTTTGAAGGATGGTTTATCTACTTTGCATGTTCCTTACGCTTATGGGTTTGCTATTATACTCCTGACTGTTCTTGTTAAGGCTGCCACTTTTCCTTTGACTAGGAAGCAGGTTGTTGATATCTCTAATTGAGTGGTGTAGTTAACTTTTGATTTGTAGAAGCTGAATGTGGTTATGCCTTTACGGTGGACAGGTGGAGTCTGCTATGGCTATGCGATCCTTGCAACCTCAAATAAAGGCTATTCAGCAACGTTACGCCGGAGATTCGGTAAATTTCTTGCTTTTCATTTAAGGAATTTGTTTAGCGGATTTAGACAATAGGTCTGATTCTGAGGTGGTGAGGACTAGAGGTAATTGCTTTGAAATGTGATCCATCAGTTGTATTCTTGTGTAAAGCTACTTGTGGGAAAGGGATCTTTACATACTAGCTTTCCTTTTGAATAACTTGAGCTTAATCTTCTGTTACTGGCAGGAGAGAATCCAATTGGAGACTGCCCGATTATATAAACTTGCTGGGATAAATCCGCTTGCAGGTACTGATTTTGCACTGTTGTTACAGCCTTACTAAAAGCTGATGTGGACTCCTTTCTGTTTTGAAACTTCTCACCTGTGTTAAACTTGAATTCAATTTTTTGTCTCCTATTCCAATTGCCTGGCTATAGTCAGAGTCCACATGTAAAAGCATGTACAAACATTTTTGTTTCTTCAGCTCCTCCTATATCTGTAACACAGAAGTATAGGATCCAGATATCTTATTCTAGAAAGAATTCCTTGGAACGCATGTAATTCTTCTCCATTATTGATATCTTTTAGTTCTTACTACCAGGATGCCTACCTACTCTTGCCACAATACCTGTATGGATTGGACTGTATAGAGCACTTTCAAATGTAGCTGATGAGGTGGGATAATCTTCATTAGAGTTTGACATAATTGTTCCTCTATCTGCTTTTGTGTTTATGTTATGCATTGTCTCTCACCTTTTGGTTGTTTTGTCTAATATCAAGGGACTCCTTACCGAAGGCTTTTTCTGGATACCTACCCTTTCTGGTCCAACCACAGTTGCTGCTCGTCAAAATGGCAGTGGCATCTCTTGGCTTTTCCCTTTCGTGGTGAGTGCACGGATTAAAATTAACCTGCAGTTAGCTTTTCAAAAGTTTTTATCTTTTTTCTGTACATTCTATAACCCTTAAAAGCTTTTATATATGCAGCTTTATGCCCTGCAGAAGTTAGCTGAATAATTCTTTGATCATGATAAGCAATTTTCAATTCTAGCATATTGATTTCATGACTCAGAATGCCTGTTGGCCATGATAGATTGACATTTCTTTTCCTTAAACCTTTTAATCCTTTTTGGACCTCATCTGTTAAGTTATTTCATTGGTGGTTCTTATTTGGAATTGTCTAGTTGCTATCTATTTGGGATTGTGTGATTGATTCTTTGATGCTTCAACTTGCAGGATGGACATCCACCCCTTGGATGGTCTGATACCTTGGCATATCTTGTGCTACCTGTACTGCTTGTTGTCACTCAATACATCTCTGTACAAATCATGCAGTCATCACAGGTGAGTCATTTCTGACTGAAGGTTTACTTTTCTCTCTGTACCCCTTATGTAGCTCAGCTGATTCTTATGGTTAGTCCTGGTTAGTTGGGGATGTTGATTTCTCCATTGAACGAGTGCTGTACGCTAGGGCATTTTGCATGATAGGCTGAATGCTTACCTTTTCATGGAAATTTAAATCTATGAATTTAGTTAAAGAATATAGTATGAAGTCAATATACACAGCACCTAGTCTAGGTACTTGTCACATGCTTGGAGGTTTTTGGGGGGACAATCTCCTCTGACCATGGGGTAAATGAATATATAACTTTGCTGTGGGTTATATAGCCTGGCAAGAGACACTAAGAAATCACTAGACATGTTTGTTTATAACCAGCTGAGAAAATGACACGACTACGAAATAGCATTCTGTGTTAAACTTGATTGGACTGTTTGTTACTTGTTTTGAACACTATTGCATATTTGAAATCGTATGAGCCGGAGATCAGAGGCCATACTTTAGGTGTGCCAACTATTTATTCTTCATTTTTTCACAGAAAATTTTGGAACAACATGAGACATGAAATTACTGACACAGTTGTTTAATATTTCACTAATCGGTCTCTAAAATTGTGTTCACCTGTCCAGAGTAATGATGATCCAGCTGTGAAGAACTCCCAAGTAATAACAAAGTTCCTTCCTCTATTGATTGGTTATTTTGCTCTTTCGGTTCCTTCAGGTCTAAGCCTGTATTGGTAAGCAGACATGTAAACATTGCTTTCTGTGAATTTCCCTTCATATCAAGTATAAATTTTCTTGTGGAAGTTGTTTATGAGAACCTTTCACTGCCGTAATTCTTGACGTCAATATTCCTGAAAGTTTGTTTGATGTCTTGCAGGTTTACCAATAATATATTGAGCTCAGTACAGCAAGTGTGGCTTCAAAAGTTGGGGGGTGCACAAAACCCTTTAAAACAATTCAATGATGTTAGCTTCAAAGAGGATCAACTTCCCATTCAGAAGCCTGTATTGGAATCAAGTTCCACAAAAGACAAGGCTGCAGAAGGAGAGAAGTTAACTCCGGAGGGGCTGCGTCCTGGTGAAAGGTCAATAAGTTGTGATAATTTCCTTGCAAAACCCTGTTTCTTGTAGTCTGAATCTATTAATTCATTCAGATTTAAACAAATAAAAGAGCAAGAAGCAAAGAGAAGACGACAGAGAGAAGAAGAAAAGAAGAAGGCTGAAGAGGCTTTGGCTAAAGCAAGTCAAACTGAAGTCGAGGTGCTTGAGAAAGACGTGAGCTTATTTGAGAGGGAAAATGCTGCAAGTGTAGTTGCTACTGGCGCTGTTAGTGAAAATTCCACGACTACCAGTCATGAGTCCTCCAACGTTGGAGTTGTAAACGGTGACCTATCTACTCAAGACAAAAAAAGAACTGACCTCTCAGCTAATGCTGAAGTTGGTGGGGGGGATGACTAGCACTCAAACTAAAACAATATAGAGCTAAGGAATAGAAGTTGAACAAGATTAGCAGCAGAAGTTTGTGGGTGCCTCTATCCTTATTGCAGTGAGCAGCTTCATACAGTATGTGTCCATATCAAGCAGATGAATTTCAGCTTCTGCTTCCATGTCCGGTAATCACTTTGTGCCCCACGAGCTCTCATTTTGGCTATACCAAAATACGGTATTTGCTATCGGAGAATTACAAGTTTTGAGAGCTCCTGTGCAGCCTTCGAGAGTTTGTTCGAGTATAAGCAGAATATTTCCTCCTCCTCTCCCTTTTGATTTCTTTTGCTACAATTATTGAACGCAAGGAAAAGATGAAGCGTTAGCGGATAATGTTGATCCATAAGTCACGTTATCCCGCCCCTTTTTTGTAGCTAGATTTGTATCCATGCAGTGTATCAAATTATCAGAAAGTTCATTGGTATTCATACGCCTGTATAAGAATTGGCAAGACGAGGTTCGTATTCTTCTGGTTCAATGCCAGGTTCTGAATTTACTTACACCTGGAAAACTTTGCAGGTACTGATTACAGCTTATTCTTAAAGCACGTCACTATCGGTTACATCGATTATAGCTTAGTTGTCAGGCAGAATAGATGGAAATGTTCACGTTTACGTTTACGTAATGAAATTTTTCATGCTGAACAGAAGGAAAATAAAAATCCCGTGAGGTGTATCGATGAGGTCTAGAGAGGAATATTAGGTAGGTTGGTAATGTAATTTTAGCAAATCTTCCAAAAGTACTTCCTCAAGCATCACACTTGTCCCTAAGGCCTAAACTATCACGATTGGTTAAACGAAGAACCGGTCTAATATCAGAATTTAGCTGTGGGATATTGTCATGCATATCCATAATAAGTAGCTGAAACTGCAATAAGTTGCTTCAACTAAGAGTGTGTCTTGATAAAACATTCAGAGCAGTCGAGTAATGCTATTCTGGAAACAGGTCTAATACTTCCCTGGCATTTTCCGCACCATAACTTGTAAAGGCTAGGTTTCGAGACCTATTAAAGACAACCAAATAAACAAATAAAGATCTTGTTTCTAAAGGCAATCTTGAATGGGGTACAACACAAAGCATGGTATCTGACCTGTTATTGCGATTGACAAAAAAAGTTAATTGCCTCGTGACAAATTATGTGTCGGACCCATTTTCCTGAAATGAGCCTTAACGTGCTCAAGCAGCCGGCTCTAACAGTCCACCAGAGCTTTGTGGTTGGAGAAACATATTAACATAAAGCATCCTACGAAGAGACCAACTCGGGTACAAGTTAGACTCATTGCCTGGAAAGCTTTACAAGGTCGAGTATCAATGACTCAATGGCACGACAAGAGGAAAAGTCATCAATTCTTGTTACCATACAACTTACAAGATTGGATTAGTGTGCATATTACTCCATGTAATTACCACCGACCTTCAGCCTCAAGATGTGAACTTTACCCATCATTATTTCCTGTTTTGCAGTTGCATATTCAGAACACGGCAGGCAGAAAACTTGGGGAGAATCTGACACATTAATTGACCATAAGCACATGTGATCATGCGTGCTTGCGTGCTTTTACTTCTGACAGGTGAATTCTCTTCTTTATTAGTTGTTATGCCATGCTTTGAATAATAAGTTTGCTTGAAATGACCTTTACAATTTGTTGAGAACAGTTCTCCACAATTATGGGACAGGAACATACACACAATTGGGAATTGTAAAACTTAGTAATAACTAATTATAATTTGATTTGTAATCCAGCACCAGCAGAATCCGAAGAACTTTTGATTTGTTTAAACATGAGGGAATGTGGAGGTTAACGAGAACAGGAGCCTCCATGTCAACTTGGTGGAGTTCTTAGTCAAGTTTGATTAAATAAACATGCAAGTGATGGGATGGGACCTCTAGGTGCAATCATCTCTTCATCACGTCACCTATCCATCCTATTCTATATTTTTATCTCTGGTGTGAGTAATTCCAATCAACTGTTCGTTGACATAAGAAGGGTCTCCATTTTTCAGTATAACGCAAGGGAAAATTAAGACTTGTGGAAGTCGATTTCAAGAATTGTATATGTAATAGAGTAATCGAGAAGTAGCTTGCAAATAATGTGGATGACGAAACTGACCCCATAATCTCTTCATTATCGTCTCAATGCTCTAAACATGATCCATAATAATTTACTGGACCAATAAGAAGGGAACGAGCACTCCACTGTTACTGTTTCCTTCCATCTTCTTTAATCAAGTAATCTGAACAAGTAACGGTTCAAAGGTAACAATGGAAGCACAATGAAGAGCCTTTTCACTCTCTGGTCGTTGATCGTATAGTATATAATGATCCCTTTTCTTAGTTAATCATGAAAGCATTTGGCGAATTAGACAGGTATTAAGCATAATTTATATATTTAAGAATTTTAAATCATTCATGTTAATTTTCAAATACATAAAAAAAAATTAAGAAACGTCTTTTTCAATGACCTCTAAAAAAGATACCTTCATCTAAATTGCACAAGGGTTGTCTCGCATATTAAGCTTTGCATATGAAAATGTCAATGCTCGGTTAAGGAATGGCACGTTAACGAAAATAGCCACTCAACTTCCAATTCCTTGAATATACAATGCCTTGTTGAAAATGAACCCTTTCGTCTATCTTTGAGGAGATCTTTTACCACACACTTCACTCATTTTCTTTACCTTTCCAGGTTTCAACTTCCAAGTGGAGAAACTCTTCACTCTATTTCATCAGTAGGTACCTCGAGGCTTTAGGTTGATAGACAAATAGGACCTAACTCCAAACCTTCCATGAGCTAAGTATCCCCGTAAGTTTGTACTAAAAAACAAAGTTAATCTTCTTAATGAAGAGGTACTAAAAGGCTTCAACAAAGGAAAATCCAAGATCTACTCCACTATATAACTTAAAAGGTTATCTAAAGCTCCAATGACCACAGTATACTTTTGCTTCTCTTTTCAAAGTACCTAAACTGAACCCTTACAAAAGGTGTCATAGTTTCCCCAACTTGCAAAGGATACACTTTGTAGGTTAAAGCCAAATCTCCCCCATCATTTTACAGGGAAAAATGTCCTACTACTTTAATGAAAAGGGCCGTGAATAATCAATTATGGCAAGCTAGACTGTTGCTTCATAATGGATACAAGCAAGCATGTGTCGTTGTCAATTTTTAAATCAAATCAGAGAAGCCAGACCATAGAGCACAGGATTTTACCATAATTTCAACTTTTCACATCCATAACAAGGTTGACTGAAAACATTAATTTCCCAATAGCAACATGGTTTTACACTTTTCCAAGTCCCCAGTAATGTAGTTCGTCAATTTTTTTGTGCGAACATGTTCAATTTAGTATTTGTATTCTAGCCACCCCATTTTCCTGATTGCCCTGAATGTTCCATATACACAGAGTTTAATAATATGCAGACAAAGAAAACTCCTGATGGCATGTTCTCCAACAAATTCCAGGCCCTGGAGTTATGGTTGCATCAGGAATTTGAAGTATAAATCAACGTTAGATACTCAGGTTACCACTGGCCGTCGGTGACCCATATGTATGATGTTTAGGGTCTGCAAATTATCATCGTGCATGAAACTCTCTGTCAAAAGGTGTAGATGAAGCAACCATAAGAAGATGTAGGTCCAAGATGTTACAGCTCTCTCCTCTTATATATTTTTGTGAACTTTGAGGAACCTTCCATAATCAAAACCTGAGCTAGCTCTCCTTGCTTCACACGCATAGCTTTCATTGCTGCATGTAATTAACTTGTACACTTCTTGCATTGACATGATCTGTCAATCGGATTCTTGACTTCAAAGCTTAGAAGACGATTTAATACTAATTTTGATGAATTTTTTTTTTACTCATTCCGGATAGTGTGTATTTGCAAGTGTTAGTTAAGAACGGAGTTTCATTAAGCAAAATCAAGCGAATCGAATTTGCATACCTTTTGCTCTAATGTGACAAGGGTCCATGACCTCTACCGGGTTGAGAGGTTGTATGTAGAACTACTCCCACAGTCCCACTTGTCCATCTTAGGTAGACAAGTCTGCAATTCTTGAACCTGTGGCCCAGCAATTTGGCAAGTGCTTTTAGGTAATCTTATTAGTGCTTGTTTAGTTGGGCTTTTGAAGGGTGAATAATTAATTTATTTCACTCTAAAAGTTTTTTTTCCAAAAAAATAGATGTTTGACCGTAAAATAAAAAAATATTTTTTAGTAGATATAACTTTTTGAGCAGCTAAAATACAATATTTTAAGAAACTTAAATTTATGGCTTTTCAAAAAAGTTTTTTTTTTAGTATATTTTTCAGATCAATTAATGAGCATATTTTTTAGTCATTTTTTCCCTTATGTTTTACATATAATTCCTACAATACCCACAAGTATATCTTCACGTTTATTTTGAAAATTATATAATATTATTTAGCTTTTTTATATGTTTTAATATTTTTTATAAAAGTTTTACTGAAGTTATATCCTTATTCTATATTTTATCAAACTCTCATTTTGTAGCTGTTGCACAGCTCCTTATTTATGTAGGAGCTATAAATGTTTTAATTCTATTCGCTGTGATGTTCTGCTCGCGCGAGTGCTTCCCTCTAAGGCGGAACGCTCTCTTACCGATGCATTTTTACAGATCAAACAATTCCCAATCATGGTCCTTGAGGATCGGATCATAGACATAGGGCTAAAGAGAGGGCCAAAAAAGGATCTTTCGTGTATAATCCTATGATTAGCTTTTCGGGAAATTTTCAAGCGAAGATCCGCCCTTCAATATCACGAAGAATCTCTTTTTCTTAAAAATAAATATTGAGCATGTTTCTCATCTCTTCTCGAAAAAGAAGTGGGTTATTTCTTTGCAAAATTGTGCTCAATTTCATAAAGATACCAATTGTTGTTTCAAAAATGCCACTTATTTTCTCTTTATTTATTTCAAAAAGCTCAATGTACGGAATAGAAATATTCCAACCGCCTATGTAAAGAAATAGTTCCTTGATTTTGTTTAAGTGATTGTTGAATCCTTACCTTGGAAAAAAATGGATTAATATTGGTGCGATCTGATATTTTCCCCAAATCTTATTCCTTAAGGGTACGGAACAATAGTATCATTGGAGTGGATACACAAATAACTTTATCCTCTAAGTAAATAGATGATTTATTTAGAAATTCACTAGATCGAAAAATTAATGTGAATGAAAGATTCCACTGAATTAAATTGGGTCCATGAATTTAAGAAATAGTGAGAATTATGTTTTCACAGTTTTAGTTTGTATATTCATAATGATACCATGAGCGCTTTAGGGCGGCCTCAAGCTATGTTATATCTCTAGCATGGCCCCTTGATTAAATGTGGGGCGAAGTGAGATAAATGGCCGATATCATTTTCGCGTTTGAGTTCTTTACAACTTCGTACAATTATAGCTTTGATCACTTCTGATCTTTTTAGAGGGAAATTGGGGAGTGCTTCTTTGATCACAGCAACAATAACGTCACTGATATGATTATAATTCATATAAAAGATTTAGCTAGATATATTTTCATTTATTTTTCATATGGTTT
>JAOTAZ010000003.1:9016910-9028330 GCA_025629785.1 Erythroxylum oxycarpum
TAAACACTATTGTATGCTCTCATTGATTATAGTGAAATACTCAGTCGTCTCCAAACTGGACGTAGGCATTGCCGAACTAGTATAAAAATCTTGGTGTTCTTGTTGTTATTTTAATTTCACTCCAAATTTATTCACATTTTCGCACAACACCAACCCCTCCTTTTTTCTATTGCCATAAAATTCGTATACCTTCTGCCAAAAGGTTCCATCGAGTTTAGCGTGAATTCCCACAAGTTTGTTTTGTCAATATGTCAAATGTAGATGGTTCTGGTTATAATACGTAACGGTATCTTAGTTACGTATTCTAGATCGAACGTGAAAGGGCAAGAAATGAAGAAATGCAGAAAATACTTGATTTCAGTTTCCGTAACTTCAAACGAGCTTTTTAAAGCCAAAATGAGCACGAATCCACCGTCGTCTTCTCGAGAACTGCTTTCCGAGATGCGGGTAAGGTCTTTTTATAGTTTTATCAAAACTTAAGCTCTCTTAATGGGTCAGAGAATTCTTATGCTTACAATTGATATATGGGTAACTGCAGGAAACCTTAACATTTATATATACATCCATATCAGACTTCCTCATCACATGACCGATATGGATCCAGTCCACATTGATTGGGATTCATTTTCCACCCAAACTTTAATCCATTGATTTAGATCATTTATTAGGCCACTTTATTATCTTTATCCGATTCAAATTATATAACTTAACCGATAAATTATTTAAAAATTGAAAAATTAATATTTGTCCAACTTTATGATAAAGAACAAAATTGTCCAACAGCTCCCCTTTGGACAAGTATTAATTGCAGTTTTGACTCTAGTTTAAAAACTCAGTTAAGTTACTATATTGAATTAGTTGACTAGGTTTAAAAACAAAACATTTGATCCAAAGATAACAAAAGTCCATCATTCTGTCTTGCAAGGCTTTCGATACCGAAAAGTATCAAATGCAAGTGTCATGTGCGACAAAGATCTAATATAATCACGTATACCTAATACCTCACTAACATAAATGGGAAAATGGAGTGTGACAAACTAGGATGATACCTTTATAATCTAAATTATATCATATTCATTTATAGGTCTCTATTTCTCCAACTTTATGCTAAATTGCATTAGAGAAATCCTGTTTTCTCTTACCGAATGCTAAACAACATTAGAGAAACCTTTATGTTCTCCAATTGGATGTTAAACTGCATTAGAGAACCTTTATGGGATTAAAAATTTATATCCCCCTATATCATGTCAAACATGGATATCTATTTAAAACTGTATGCGTCTAAATGACATATGCACAAGGTCAATCTATATATATGCCCAATGACCTTTAAATGCTTAAGATTGACACATATATTAAGACTTTTATATATACTATGGCAATTTACGATAACAGGTATTATTAAGGATAAACGATGATACTAAGGATAAACGATGACCATCTTTATCGATGAACCATCATAGTATCATAATACATCAAAATGTACAAATATACATACATAGAGCAAACATAACGATCCATTAACTAACAATGTCTAAGTACTTCAAAACACTCATATTGTATACTTGTGTTACAAACACAAGTGGGTGAAGTCTTTTAGGTAAAGGATCGACTAACTTTTCCTCAATCTAAGTGGGTGAAGTCCTTTAGGTAAAGGATCAACTAACTTTTCCTCAATCTTTAAATGCTCCAAACCTTAATGTCACCTTTTCATATCAACTCCTTTATAGTCAAATAATTGACCTCGAAATGCTAAGATCTTGTGATATTTTTAATTGTTATTAAACAACACAACAACAAGATTATCACAGTACAATTGAATAGGTCTAGCCGCTGAATCAACCACAAACAACTTAGAAATCAAGTTTTTGAGCTAAACTGTTTGTGAAGCAGCCCTATAGCATGCACTCTACAAGCATAGTCGAGGAAATTATCTATGTCTACTTGACACACTTCTATGACATTGTATCATCTGCAAACTTAAAACTATAACCTTAAGTAGACTTTTGATTATTCGGACACATGACTAAAATTTGAATTTGGATTCCCTATGAGGTTTAATCTGTTGACTTTTCTTTATGTCAACATATAATCCTTAATTCCCTTTAGTATCTCAACACTCGCTTCACTACATTCCAATGGTCTACATCTGGATTAACCAGATATCAACCAAACAGTCAAATGGTGAATGCAATGTCCTACCTAATACATAGCCAAGCATACATCAAGCTATCAACTGTACTAGAATATGGAACATTCCTCACAACCTCTCTCTTTACTTTATTTTTTGGATACTGTGCTAAAGATTATCTCTCACTATGAGAGATGGGTGCTACGATAGGTTTATTGTTAACCATATTAAACCTTTGTAACACATAATCAATGTATGCATTCTATGAGAGGCTTGATAAGTGTTGAGATTTGTCCCGACGAATCTGAATACCTAGGACAAAAGATGCTTCACCAAGTTCCTTTCTGTCAAAATGTTTAGCCAAAAATTGCTTAACCTTATGCAACATGGCCAAGACATTTAACGTGAGCAATATATCCTCCACATGCAATAATTAGAAGATAACTTTGCTCCCCTTGACCTTATAGTACAAACATCTTTTAAACTTTGTTTTCCATGAAGCCGAAAGAGGTAATGATCGCATAAAATGTAAGGTATCATTTTCGGGAGGTTTAATGTAAGCCATATATTGATCTGTATAAGGCACAAACCATGTCAGTTCCATCTAGATCCTGAATCCTTTAGGTTATACCATATAGACCACTTCATAAAGGTCTTTATTCAGGAAAGCGATTTTGATAATCATCTGATGTAACTCTATATCATCATGAGCTACAATTGCTTTAATCACTCAAAATGTATCCTACAAGGATAAAATAAAAAAGGTAACATAAAGTCAACCTTTCTCTCTGAGTGAACCATTAGGCAACTGAGCGAGCCCATAAATCGCTAAACTTTATCTCGAAATCCTTTAGATCTAAAAACTTCATTTACAACTGACGGGTTAGATTCATAAATTAATAAGCCAAGGAGTTACCTGATGGTCATAGTCTTTCCTTCTAGGCCTTATATTGCTGGTTTCTTTATGTCATTCGGACCTTTACCAGCACTGGTTTGACCAACATCAACATATGGAGAAGATTTAAACTTTTTACCTTTGAATTTCGGGGGCTTCATCTTTTCCTTCCCTTTAGTTACTTTGAGGATTGTAGGAGTAGTAAACTTGAGTTTCTCCTCCTTAGCATCGTAATGGGCAATCAAAGCATTGAAGTTCTATTCCTCATCCTGTGAGTAATATGTTATCACTAGATTACTAAACTTTGAAGGGAGTGTATTTAGAGTCTGGTGAACTATGAAGACATCAAGAAGATGAATGTTTAACATCTTCAGTCTATTGTGAAGATGGATCATTCTTGATATATACTTCATTACTCCCCTTCTCCCGTATACCTCATGAAGAATTATTCTTTCATCAAGGCACTTGTCTCAATATTACGTAAAACTGTGTACCTCTGGAAGACATTACAAGAAACTCCTTCGATATGTCTGTATCTGGAAGTCCACTAAGCAGATAGTCAGAAATGGATCTTTTAATGGTCATAAGACTCAATCTGTTAGACCGATCCCATGCTTCATAGCCTACTTTATGAGCTTTCGAGCACATGGATGTAGGGGGAGATGGCTTATCCTTCCGTATGGCCATATCAACATCAGCTATCTCTATAACATTCAATACATCCTCTGTCCACTTCTTTGTATTGAAATCAGTCCAGGTTTCAATGGTGACATTGATTTTATTGACCAAAAAGGTGACCGTAAAAAGATAATGTTTAAATCAACACAAATGAAAGATAACAGCGATACTCAAAACCATTAAACAATATCTTTTCTGAAAATCTGGTCACATATATTATAAAACACCTGTGAATTGAATACATAAGATATGTAATTAGACCTCCACATAAAAACGATCAGAGTACAAACCATCAACTCTCATGACACTACCACCTGTGGGCAAATAGATCATTCAAACAACAACTTTCCTCTATTCTATGCCTTTATGCACATCTCAAAATCTCATGTAAGGCCAACACTTGTGGGCAGAATAACCAAACATGAGACCAGAGATATCCCCTAATGTGTAAGCAAAACAATTCAAAATACTGACTCAAAAGGTCACTATGGTGACTACATTCTCATCAGCACTCAAAAAGTCCACAAACACAAGGGATATATCTTTACGTCATACTCACATTCTTTATGGGCATATGGTATGTAACAATGTAACATTAATAAATGAAAAAATCCAAATGCATAGTCTCATTGTCACACACTCTTGCTGAAGACATTCTCTAAATACTTTATTTGAGAATTTCGTAAAAGAAAAATCTCAGTAAAGTGACTATCATGCACCACCAGATACTAAACCAACCACCTGAGACATGAGAACCTCATGTACCTCCCTTATGGTAAGTTCGTTGCATAAAAATTTACTCAAAAATGGCTTCAGAATGTCTTAATTCCTTTTCCAAGTAACTAGCATGAGATCCGGAACACTAAATATGAGTCTTGAGATATAAAAACTTAAAGTATCTGTATCTCCCTTATATGATGTTTGAAACATGAAAACTTACTCGAAATCATATTCAGAATGCCTTAATACCTTTTTCTGGAGTTAAATTTCAATTTATTACTAATTTAATAAATCAAAAAAAATGATAAATTTCACTTTATGCATTTTTCAGACCCAGAAACTGACCCAAAACACCTTGGGACACCCTTACAGGAAATATGAAATTTGTGTGTATGTGTTTTTTTTTAAACATTATAGAATTTCATACGGCTGACGTCAACACTATGCCAGCGCACTGTAGCACTGACGTCATCTATAACATCAGTTGTGAGTGGAGAGTGCAGTGCGTGAATTACACGTGCCGCCCAGCGACGCACCTCAACAGTGAACGGTGCATGCGTAGCACGTGCCAGACGAGCACCCACGTGTGCTTATTTGTACGCACGCGCCGATATATGACGTGGCACGGTTCACCCACATGTCAACTCGTTTCTAGTGCGTGCGTTGCATATGCCAGACGTACCGTCCCTCAGGGTGGTACTGTGCGCCATCAGATGCATGTGCCACACGGGCCTGACGGTCTCCGTCATTCCAATCAAAAAATGGTAATTTTTGGCGAGTTTCGAGCTAGTTTTTTGCCTTCCCAGGCTTGTTTTCACCCTGTTTCTCAAGGTTAAATACATGTATACTACATTTATGAAATAAAAAGTAAGAAAAAACTGAGAAATAAAAGTTAAATCTTTGAAAACCTTATGGAGAGAAAACTGAAAATTTTTTGTTTTTAGCCACTCGATCACATCATTGCTCTGATACCACGGGTAATACATAATGAGACTTTTGTTACGTATCCCGGATCTAACGTGAAAGGGTAAGAAATGAAGAAATGTAAAAAATACCTGATTTTGGTCTCCGTAACTTCAAACCAGCTTTCTGAAGTCGAAATGAGCTCGAATCCACCACTGCCTTCATGGGAACTTCTCTCTAGGACGCGGGAAGGTTTTTCTACAGTTTTCTCAAAACATAAGCTCTCTTAACAAGTTAGAGAATCTTTATGCTTACGATTGATATATGAGCAATTGCAGGAGACCTTAACCTTTATATATAGCTTCCATATCAGGCTTCTCTATTACAAGACCGATATGGGTTTAGTTCACACTAATTGAGATCCATTTTTTACCCAGACTTTAACCCATTAATTTAGATCCTTTATTGGGTCACGTTATTATCTTTATCCTGATCAAATTACGTAACTTAACCGATAAGTTATTTAAAAACCAAAAAATACAATTAATAGTTGTCCAACTTTATGAAAAAGGACAAAATTGTTTAACACTGGTGACTCGGCGTATAGTTCTCCCTCACCTTACACCATACATCATTCAGACAATCCTAGTGCACTATTGGTCTTGAAGCCACAATTACTATACATGGTCCCGCTCAATGAAGATGGCGTTGAATGTTAAAAATAAGTTGGGTTTTATTGATGGGTCCCTACCATAACCACCAAACACGTCTTCAATGTATCCTCGGTGGAGTCGTGTAAATGACATGGTTATGTCATGGATTCTAAATGTAATCTCTGGGGAGAATTCAGACAGCGTGCTCCACTAATAAATCGCTCACGACATATGGATTGACTTGGCAGAGCGTTTCTTGCAAAGCAACGAACTGCGAATTTTCAAGTTAACTCGTGATATTGCTCTCATCCAACAGGGTACAACTTTTGTTGTTGTTTACTATGGAAAACTTAAATCTTTGTGGGATGAACTAGTAGATCTATCAAAGGTTGAACCGTGTACACGTGATGCATCTAAGTTTACATCTCAATCAGAACATCAACAACACTTAATGTAATTTCTAATGGGCTTGAATGACTCTTATGGTGCCCTCCGAAGCCAAATTCTCCTTATGGATCCATTACCCTCATTTGGTAAGTGTTAGAATTTAACTTAATTTAGTGCTATTGAAAAGTTTAAGTTGTATTGTAATGTAATAGGTATAGATTACTTGTATTAGGAGTAAATCATCATGTACTGTCAAGTCTAAGCATCATTGTATTTTTAAATTTAAAGCAAACATATGCAGCCACTCAACTGATATATGTTCTGTTTTTTGCAATGAAAGATGAAGCTCTTCATTGATCCTATTCTCCTTCCTCTTTGAATTTACAAGTTCTGTACATGATTTTCTGCATTTCTTTACAGTAAGGCATATAGTCTTCTCCTCCAAGAGGAACGTCAGCGATCCCTCAATGAAATCCTAAAGAATTCTTCAGAAGGCTCAACATTCACTGCGACCAAGAGCTTAAACCCAATCAGAAACTCTACAACCCTTTTGTTTTGTCGATATTGCAAAAAGGACAATCATGTGATTGAAGGATGTCGTAAATTTAAAAAATAAGCATCCGCATCAACAAAATTCAAGGGGATAGGAAAATTTTGGCAATGGCAATTCTTTCTCACGGAAACAAATTCACAGTCCTTCATATGCCGCAAATACTCTTGCTTCACAATTCCCGGGAACTTAAAGTGCTTCAAGCAACAACCATACGCAAGCCTCAATATCATTTACACCTGAACAGTGTGCGAAGCTCTTAGCATTGATTTCTCCAGGTACATCCAAACACTCGACAAATCTGGTAGGCAAGCTTCTTGCTTGTTTATCCATTTTCTCTAAACTGTGGGTGATTGATAGTGTTGCCACCAACCATATAACCTCAAACTTATCATCTTTAACATCTCCAAAGCCATTGAAATTGCCCCATAAAGTTTCTCTTCCAAATGGGGACCAAGTCACCATCACACAAAGTAGAAAAGCCAAATTAAAGTCCTCATTACGTGTTGATGATGTTCTTTATATTCAAACTTTTCAACACAACCTTTTGTATGTTATTAAGTTAACCAAGACCCTAAATCGTGTTGTTATATTTTACCCTGACAAATGTGTCCTGCAGAACCTGTCAACGAAGATGAAGATTGGCTTGGGTAAGGAGCAAGGAGGCCTCTACATTTTCAGCTAGATATGGATCAAGTAGTTGCCTTCTCCACTTCAAATCCACCGTTTGACCTTTAGCATTGACAATTAGGCCATCCTTCAAACTCTAGAATGTCTAGCTTATCAAAATGCACTCTCAGTATTACTACAAAAATTATCTATGTCATGTGTGCCCTATTGCTAAACAAACTAGACTTCCTTTTTCATTAAGCTCAGTAAATACATCAAGTTTTTTTGAACGTGTTCATGTTGATATTTGCGGACCTTACAATACTGAATCTCATTATGGTGCTCGTTACTTTCTCACTTTGGTTGATGACTTTTCTCGTGCTACCTGGGTTTATTTAATGCGTCACAAATCTGAGACACAAAGTCACATAAAGTCTTTTGTTTCCTTTGCTCAAACACAACATAATCATCATGTCAAGCGTATAAGAAGTGATAACGACCTTGAGTTTCTCAATCGAGAAATCAAAGAAATTCTTCTCCCATAAGGGAATTATCCATGAAACTAGTTGAACAAAATGGGGTTGTCGAAAGGAAACATAGACATTTGCTTGAAGTTGCAAGGGCTTGACGATTCTAGGCTCACTTACCATTTGAATTTTGGGGCTTATGTGTCTTAACTGCTACTTACCTCATTAATCGCACTCCTAGCCTACTCTTACATAATCGTTCCCCATATGAGCTCCTCTTCTAAACAAGGCCCAACTATGATCATCTCAAAGTTTTTGGTTGTTTGTGGTTTGCTTATAATGTGCATAAAGGGGAAAATTTTGATCCTCGATCCATTTCTGGTGTCTTTATCAGTTACCCATTTGTTGGTTATCGTATTTATGACAGTGCGACAAAGAAATTTTTTACAAATCTTGATGTTCGCTTCATTGCGACATTTTTTCCTTTCCAAAGAGAACAAAACCCAACAGTTACTATTGATCGAGTTCTACCCTTATCTGCAGATGACTTGATCACACAGACGCCAAATAAGCTAAACACTCAACTTGACTCACAAAATGAGCCACCTACCATATCTTCTTAAGCTCAAATTGAACCTCCTATTATCCCTCCTCGTCGCTCAAATCGAGAAACAAAACGTCCATGTTACTTGGATGCATGTCACTGTTCAAATGTTGCGACCTTCATAAACAAGCTCAAGCCTACTCCATCTTCGGTGACATCTTATTCAGGTACAAAATTTCCCCTATCCCATTACTTATTATACAAAAAATTTTCAAACTCACACCGTGCCTTTCTAGCTTCCATTACATTTGTTCCAAATTCGATAACTTTTTCCCAAGCTATTAAATCACCCCAATGGCGAGAAGCAATGGCGACAGAAATCAAAGCACTTGAAGTTAACGATACCTAGACTATTACTAGTCTGCCACTTGGTAAGAACCTTGTGGGTTGCAAGTGGGTGTATAAGACTAAGTATAAAGCTGACGGTTCGATCAAGAGTTACAAAGCAAAGCTTGTTGCTAAAGGCTAAACACAGAAAAAAGGAATTGACTATCATGAGACATTTGACCTCGTCGCAAAACTTGTTACCGTTCGATGTGTTCTTTCCGTTATAGCTACTAGCGGATGGGATATTCGTAAGTTAAATGTTAATAATGCCTTCTTATATGGAGATGTCCACGAAGAAGTTTACATGGACATTCCATTCGATTTTTCACGACAGGCTGGATATGGACTAAAACATGTTGGACGTAATTGGTTCCAGAAATTCTCTAAAGCACTCATAGATGTGGGATTCTCACAGTCACGATCAAATTATTCCTTGTTTTCTCACATCCAAGGTACCTCTCAAACATTCATTATGATTTATGTTGATGATGTCATCCTCACTAGCAATGAAAACAGCACCATTCTAGCACTGAAGTCGTATCTGGATGCTCAATTCCATATCGAAGATTTAGGTCTGCTAAAGTCTTTTTTGGGCATTGAAGTGGCTCGTTCCTCTAAGGGGATATATTTATCACAAAGAAAATATATATTGGATATCCTTGATGACATCGGTCTCTTAGGAGCAAGGGTCGCTAACATTCCAATGGAGCAACATCTAAGTTGATATCAACACTGACGAGACCCTACTTGATGATCTATCTATGTATCGACGGTTGATTGGTCGACTAATTTATTTAACCATCACAAAGCCAGATATTGTGCATTTTGTCCATATTCTTAGCCAATTTATGTATGAACCTCGAAAGCCACATCTTGATGCAATTTTTCTCTTGCTTCGCTATCTAAAAAAAACACTGGGATAAGGCATTATACTTTCATCACATTCTTTCCTTCATATCACAACTTGTTGTGATTCAGATTGGGCCAGTTGCCTAATGTCGAGACACTCCACCACTGGATTTTGTACCTTTTTTGGCTCATCCCACATATCCTAGAAAACCAAGAAACAAGTTGTTGTCTCTCGATCGTCTGCTGAAGCTGAATATAGGGTCATGGTAAGTACAGCTTGTGAGTTGCATGTTAGAAATACATATTAGTGGACTAATATAATCACAACTTAATTCCATATGCCTAACCACAAATTAAATTGCCTAAAGTATATTTAATAACCATAATGGGATAGTTAACTTGCTAATTGCATTTGAGGCACATGGTAGTACCCTAATTACTATATGTTGGCCCATTAAACTATAGTACAAATCATCCAATTAAGAATGAGACAATTAGCCCATTCTACCCCTTAGGGTAGAACATGTCATATACATGATATAAGGTGTGGTTGTTTTAAGTGATATACATTGTGTGTGTATTGGGTGAGAAATAGGAAGGGTCTTCTACCATCAAGCTCTCTTGCACAAAGTTTGTATTTTCTCTCTTTGATAGGTTTTGTTGGAGCATGGAAATGGTGCAAACCCAAATGCCAAATGTTGGACGTATGTTTCTTTAATATTGTTATGCTCTAAATAGAATGGATCTTGGTTGTTGAATGTATTTAATGCTGCATTTATTGTTAGCAATTGGTATCAGAGCACCAGGTCATTTCATTTTAGGGTCCATTTTCGGTTGTGTGAAAAATTGCCGGTTGAAATCATTTTTCGTTTAAACAACTTCAAAATGATGTATTAGTGGTTCAGAAGAGTTGCTTGGCTGTTGTTGTTGTGTTTTACCTCTGTTTTGGAGAAAGAATAATAGTTTTTCGATGTGTTTTTTGTGTTTTATCCATGGCCGAAATAGGTTTGTTGCTTTCATTTCTTTGGAGCACCTTTGGCTGAAATGGATATGGTAAAGCCATAGGAGAGAGAAATAGCCGAGTTGGACAGACAGGTCCGCGGGTCGACCTGCCGACTTGGTTGAAGGTTAGGGACGACGCGGGACGGTGTCATTCCGCACTAGGCGCGGGCGGGTCGCGTAGGTCGCCCGCGCCCCCGACCCGTATGTGCCTGGCGCGGGATGAAGTCGTCTTGCGTCGTCCCTGACCTTCAGTTAGGTTGGCGGGTCGACCTATGGACCAGTGCCGACCCCACCGGGAGGGGTACGCGTGCCGCACCACGCACCTGACCCGTGCAGGCCGAACCGGGCTTAACTAAAACCTGTTTTTAATTTTATTTTTTTGGATTCTTTTTTGGACCCTTTTTTCTTGTGTTTTGCTCCAAATTTTATTTCTAATTTTTCCCATATGTTTGTGCATAAGATTAATTAGTAATTTTATCTAATAATTCTAATTGTTTTAATCTTGTTATGGCATAAACATGTTTTTTATTAACAATAGTTAATGCTTATTTTACCTGTCGTAGAATTGAGCATGTAAACTATTTATGATGAGGAATTTTTTTAAAATATTAACGTAGATTTAAAATTTGGGTTTTCCTCTAAAAT
>JAOTAZ010000003.1:9034408-9048385 GCA_025629785.1 Erythroxylum oxycarpum
AGTTAAAGGAACCTACCCCAAAGGTTTCTAAGCGAGAGGTGGAAGAAGAAGTAGAGAAAGAAGTTCCAAAGCAGTCATAAGAGAAAAAGGAAGGCGATTCTTGCATTATCACGCCTAAGTTCAGTGTACAACCTCCTTTTCCTAGCAGGTTTACCAAGCAGAAGAAGGAGGAGCAACAGAAAGAAATTCTGGAAACTTTTCACAAGGTACAAGTAAATATTCCTTTACTTGATGCTATTAAACAGATTCCTTGTTATGCTAAATTTCTTAAGAAACTCTGTACCTCAAAGAAAGTTAAGTGGCAATGAAAAGGTACGACTAAGTGAAAATGTTTCTGCTGTATTCCAAAAGAAGTTACCTCCTAAATGTCCAGATCCAGGTATATTCACAATCCCTTGTAATAGGTAATCTGGAAATTGAGAAAGCGTTGTTGGATTTACTGTGTTCCAAAAGAAGTTACCTCCTAAATGTCCAGATCCAGGTATATTCACAATCCCTTGTAAAATAGGTAATCTGGAAATTGAGAAAGCGTTGTTGGATTTAGGTGTTTCGATTAATGTTATGCCTCAATCTATTTATGAATCTTCAAATATGGGGCCTTTGAAAGAAACTAGTGTCATAATCCAACTTGCTGATTGATCTAATGCCTATCCAAAGGGTGTTCTTTAGGATGTACTAGTTCAAGTTGATAATATGCTCTTTCCTGCTGACTTTTATTTTTTACAGATGGGTAATGAAGATTCATCCACTTCAGTCCCAATTTTATTGGGAAAACCATTTTTGAAAACTTCCAGAACAAAAATTGATGTATATGATGGGTCTTTGACTATGGAGTTTGATGGTGATGTGATTAAGTTTAATATTTATGATGCCATGAAATTTCCTAATGATGATCATTCTTTTGTTTCTGTGAGTTTTGTTGATACTTTAGTGCAGGAAACATTCAGTTTAGATGGACCAGATAAATTATGGACTGCATTGGAAAATAGCTTGGATATTCAGGAAGGAAAAACACTAGCCAATTATCTTGCTATTCCTGAAGAGCTAGATACTACTATCCAGAGTTTAGAGCGGAGCAACTTTTTGGAGGAACAGGTACGTTTTCTGGAACTAAATAGAAATAATTCGAAGTTGTTGCCATCTCTCATACAGCCACCAAAATTGGAGTTGAAAGCTCTTCCAGGTAACTTGAAATATGTGTATTTAGGTGAGCATGAAACTCTTCTTGTTATTATTTCAAACACACTGACATCTTTACAGGAAACACAGTTATTGAGTATGTTGAAAAATTACAAAGATGCTTTTGGATGGACTTTGGCAGATTTGAAAGGAATTAGCCCATCAATTTGTATGCACCGAATTCTATTGGAAGATGGAGCTAAGGAAACAAGATAGCCACAACGAAGATTGAACCCACCAATGATGGAGGTAGTGAAGAAGGAGATTCTAAAGCTCCTCGATGCTGGAATAATCTATCCAATATCAGACAGTAAATGGGTAAGTCCAGTACAAGTGGTTCCTAAGAAAACTGGAGTAACCTTGGTGGAGAACATGTCAGGTGAATTGGTACCCACCTATGTACAAAATGGGTGGAGGGTTTATATTGATTACCGAAAATTAAATTCCATTACTCGTAAAGATCATTTTCCACTCCCTTTCATTGATCAGATGCTTGAAAAACTTGCAGGGAAAACTCATTATTGTTGTTTAGATGGTTACTTAGGTTATCATCAAATTTCTGTTGCACTAAAGGACCAGGACAAAATGACTTTCACATGTCCTTTTGGCACCTTTGCAATTCGAAGAATGCCTTTTGGACTATGTAATGCACCTGCCACATTTCAAAGATGTATGGTAAGTATTTTTTTCTGATTATGTGGATGACTGTATTGAAGATTTTATGGATGACTTTACAGTTTATGGTGAGTCTTTTGATACTTGCTTGATTAACCTTGAGAAAATTTTGAAACGTTGCATTGAAAATGATTTGATTCTTAATTATGAAAAATGTCATTTTATGGTTGATCAAGGGATAATCTTAGGCCATGTAGTTTCTTCTAAGGGAATTGAGGTTGATAAGGCTAAGATAGAAATCATTAAATCTCTTCCTTACCCCGTTAGTGTACGGGAAGTTTGTTCTTTTCATGGACATGCAGGTTTCTATCGACGCTTTATCAAAGACTTTTCGAAGACCATTCAACCCTTATGCAAATTACTTCAAAAAGATGTGGAGTTCAAGTTTGACGAAGCATGTAGGAAAGCATTCAATGAATTAAAAGGGAAGCTAATTTCTGCTCCAATAATTCAGCCCCCGGATTAGAGTCTCCCATTTGAGATGTTTGATGCAAGCGATTATGCGTTAGGTGTTGTTTTGGGGCAAAGGATGAATAAAGCACCACATGTGATTTAATATGCTTCTATGATGTTAAATGACGCCTACAAAAACTATTTAACAACAGAAAAAGAATTATTGGCAGTTGTTTTTGGGTTAGAGAAGTTTGGTTCATATTTATTGGGCACACATGTCATAGTTATTCAGATCATGCTGCGTTGAAGTATTTATTGTCTAAAAAGGAAGCAAAGCTACATCTTATTCGTTGGATTCTACTACTACAAAAATTTGATGTGGAGATACGAGACAAAAAGGAAATTGAAAATCTAGTTGCAGATCACCTTAGTCATATCTGTCTAGACATAACTTCAGGCAACTTGAAAGATGAATTTTCAGATGAACATTTATTTGCCCCCCGATAGGTAACATCTTGGTATATTGATATAGTTAATTTTCTAACTACCAAGTATTTACCTAGTACTTTTATCACAAGCTGAAAAAGATAAAATCAAAAGAGATGCTAAATATTATGCATGGGATGAGCCACATCTGTGGAAATATTGTTCTGATCAAATTATTAGGTAATGTGTATCTGATGATGAAATCCCTTCTATATTGAATTTTTTTTCCATTCTTTTGTATGTGGTGGACATTTTGGTTCCAAAATGATAGCTCGTAAGGTGCTTCAATGTAGTTTGTTTTGGCCTAAACTATTTTATGATGCTTATATATGTTGCAAGTCTTGTGATCGATGTCAAAGAACAAGTGGTTTAGGACGAAAAGACCAAATACCGCTCACGAATATCCTAGAATGTGAAAATTTTGATGTATGGGGAATTGATTTTATGGGCCCTTTTCCTTCCTTTTTTGATAAGACATATATTCTCATTGCTGTGGATTATGTTTCAAAATGGGATGAAGCTAATGCTATTTGTACTGATAATGTTAAAATTGTTGTTGATTTTATTAAGTCTCAAATTTTTGTCAGGTTTGGAGTGTCTAGAGCAATAATAAGTGATCGCAGGACTCATTTTGTAACCGAATTGTTAAGGTTTTACTGAAGAAATATGGTGTTACACACTGAACTTCAACAACATACCATCCACAAACAAGTGAACAAGTCGAAGTTTCTAACAAGGAAATCAAATCAATTTTAGAGAAAGTGGTTAATCCTAACAAGAAGGATTGGAGTTTGTGTTTAGACGACGTGCTATGGGCATACATGACAACATATAAAACTCTTATTAGTATGTGGCCATACAGGTTAGTACTTCGAAATCCTTGTCATTTACCTGTAGAATTGGAGCATAAGGCTTACTGGGCTATCAAACAATACAATTTAGATTTAACTGAGGTTGGAATTAATCAAAAATTACAATTTCAAGAGTTGGAAGAGATACGTAATGAAGCTTATGAGAGTGCTTAAATCTATAAAGAAAAGATTAAGGCTTTTCACGTCAAAATCTTAAACAGAAAAGAATTTTCCATAGTTCAAAAGGTCCTTCTTTATCACTCTATACTAAATCTCTTTCCTAGTACATTACAATCTCGTTGGATAGGTCAATTTGTTGTTACTAATGTTTTCTCACATGGTGCAGTTGAAATTTAGAGTTTAGACACTTTTAAAGTGTTTAAAGTTAATGGACACCGATTGAAATCGTATTATAAGAATTTACAAGTTGAAACCGTGGAAGAAATTGAACTAGGTGAGCTAGTTTACTCTAAGTAAGTTAATAATTTTTTCGTCTAGCTAATATGACGTTAAAGAAGCGTTCTTAGTAGGCACCTTAAGATTTATTTTAATTTAAGTTTTCATGTTTTATTTTATTTTATTATTTCATTTTAAAAAATAAAAAATTAAAATTTAGCTTGCTTTTTTTAATTGATTTATTTTTAATTGATTTATTTTTAATTAATTAAAAAAATCAAGAAGCTCTCTTCATGCAATTCTCTTCTGTAGCTCTCTCCTAGTATTCAATAAATAACAAATAAAGATACAGGGCCCAAGTTGCTATAGACTTCTTAAAACCCCTTGTTCTTTGCACATTCATTCTCTCTTCTTAAGATCCATTGCAGATGACGTCTGTCCCTTGTAAACCTTTGTTCTCTTTATATTAAACATTCTCAAATCATTCTCAATGTATTTGGGTTGTTGTTATCTTTGTTCTTTCTTTTTCCAATATTAAACATTCACTCATCGACAGAAATACCAAGCAACCTTGCTTCATTAGATTTTGCAGTACATGCCCACTAAATGTTTGACAAATTGTCCCAGCACACACCAAGCCCTCTTAAGTTTGTCCATTACTCACCAACCACAACCTAGCTTTATGCCACCCAGACGATCAAGTCGTCTCAATTCACTACAGCTCACCAAACAATTGCAGCAACATCGTTCTCCAGCCAACCCCATCAGTGTTAAAGACAGTCCATCATTACCTTCTTTTGCAGATTCTCTACCATTATCCACAAATACACAACCACCTGCAATTCCTGGAGAATCCGACTCCTCTGACATAAATGAGGACCAATAACAACCAAAAGTAGTGGTAACACAAGACCCAAAACAAGCAAAAGCAAAAATAGTGGCAAAAGAATAGAATATGGATGTAAATAGTGATGAGATTCTTCCTACAACATGCAACCGCAACAAAAAAGTTGCTTGTGAGATGGAACCATTAGATTGTGAGTGTTTGTATAGGATGGGACTTGCAGTTGCTAATGAAGCTAATGGATATACATTTTCCCCACTTGGACCGGTTGTACAACTTACTCCTCATCTAGATCGGCAAAAAAGAAGAACTGCGCCTATAAACATCTCCACAGACACAAATTCATAACAATCAGCTCCCGCCACAACACATCCTTCTGCAAGTGATTCGACTATTTTAACAATCCTACAATATGTGGAGCGCATATTGGACAGATTGGAGCATAACCAGTTAGCTTTTTTCAAATGACAGAAATTTAAACTGCCTATGTGGGTGGGAAAACATTGAATGTTTGTGTGCCTGTGTGTTTTGAATTTATTGTTTCTTTGTTCTTTGTTCTTTTTTCTTTTTTATTTTGATTTTTTCTTCTTTTCTGTATTTTAATTTGCATGTGATGTGTGTTAAACCATGAAATTCTATCTTAATAGTTGGAATGAGATTGAATTGTGTGCTTGAAGTCGAATTAGGCCAATTGAATAAAAGGTGAATCATGCTGGTCGATTAAAGTAATTGGTTACATAAGTTTACTCAGAAATTGATACTTGAGTGATTAGGTAATGTATAGAAGCATAATGAATTTTCAATTGACCCTAATTCCCTCATACATATCTTACCACTTTAATTCAATTGAACCATATGATAAAATACTACAAACATCAACATACTAATTAACACCAAATCAAATAATTAATCTAGCAAAACCTTACAAATAAGGATGAAAAATCATGCTTAACTCCTTCCAAAAATCATAACCTTTTTCTAATCATGCAATTGAAGGAATTTGTTAACACTTTCTTCTAGAGAAATGTTCCTCATTGTCTCAATTTTCCGATGACATCAAAATTATTCAATTTGGTTCAGAAATAAAGAAGTTATGGCCAAAACACTTTCGGTTCATACTAATCCAAGACTGAAAACTATCACCAACTTCGCTTCAGAAATTGAATATTTTAGGGGCTAAATTGACATTCTATTCCTTCATATAACTTGTATCTCCATGTATCTAGTTTAATTTGAAATAAGAATCAACTCAATTGGAGCTCTACAGATCGAGATATCTCAAAAATACTGAACCACGTTCAGTAAAAATATCCAACTCATACTCTTTTAACCGACCCTATCACTTTGATTCAATCAATCCTTTTCAAATTGATCTCAAAAATTATAAATTTTCATGGAGAGATAGATACATGCCTTAGGAATCTATTTCTTCAAGAATCATGTCATTTGGAGGTCTATAGTAGAAGTTATGATCAAAAGACTATCAGATGTTCATCAACCTCTCAAAACTTCAACTTTTGCTATCAAAACTCCAATGTCGCCGTAGTATACTACAGTGCTTTTTTCTTTTTGCTACCCTCAAAGTCGCCGTAGTGCTTTTGCACTATGGTACTTTTTTGCTACCCCTCAAAGTCATCATAGTACTTTTGCACTACGGTGCTTTTGGCCTCAAAACTTAAAAGTCGTCGTAGTGCTTTTCCACTACGGTGCTTTTCCACTTCTTCTTCTTTACCGCATCTTAACTTCAAACCTCCATAACTTTTGATCCAGAACTCTAAAATTTACAAACTTTGTATTAATGGAAAGATAAAAGAAAGCTCTACAACTTTCATGAAAAAATTAAAAACAATTTTGGTCTCTAAAAGGGTCAGAAGTCCACGACAAAATGACTGTCTAAAAATTTCATCCTAAATAGCATCAAAACTTTGAAACATCATAACTTTTCACTCCATTGTCCAAAAATTTCATACATTATATGAATGGAAAGATAAAAATATAACCTACAACTTTCATGAAGACTCCAAAAACAATTTCCACCTCTATGAGGGTCAAAATTCTAATCAAAGTTTCTGTCCCGAAATTTCTTTCCTAAACAACATTCAAATTTCAAAAATCCACATCTTCCAATTCCCACATTCAAAAATGGCATGCTATACCTCATTGGAAAGCTATGAATTTCCTCTACAGATTTCAAGAAGGCTACTTGGCCCAATTTAGCCTAACACAGTCTAGATTTTGCCTCAAAAATCAATACACACAAAACCTATCCTTATGGACATTTGCAAAAACATGCAAAGTAACTTTTGAAACAAGCATTGGCAAACACAAATGAAATCTAAATATCTTGCATTAATATCAAAATATAAGTTCTTACAAAGCTTTAGTGGACATTTCTAGCTCCAATACATCAAAGTCTCAAAATTCAAATTACAAAGAGAACCACATGAATAGTAATTATACTAGTTCACTTTCTCAATTATAAAGATGACAACCACAACACATACATACACAAAACACTCATTTCATGCATTAACCTCAAAATATCATTATAATTGCTCCAATTAACATTACTCAAATAAAACATTAAACACAATTTACTTGATTTAGCTACCAAATCTTCAACTCTTTCCTACTCTTCACTCCCTAAATTTTCAGACTTCAAACATTTCAACTTTTTATTCTAGTCATTTTCACTCCATTTCTACTAACTTATTCATCATAAATTTTATAGTACCCTTAAACATACAAGTTTAACTTAAACTCTCATAATTATTAAAAACCAAAATTAATATCCACTCTTTATCAACTTTCTATATTCACTACCTTAATCTTGTATAAATTATTTCAAATTCAAGAATTTTCCTTTTCTTTGCGCATGAATAAATCACCACCAATTTCTCATTTAATTTTATTTAATAATTCTAACTTCCAAGAAAAATTCGGGGTCTAACAGCAAATATATATTATAACCATGATTTGTATTAAATTGATGAACATATGTGAGTAAGTTTTTTTTAGTTAAGGCTAGGATTGATATTGGATCTAGGACAATTTTGTGGTATTAGTTTTTGCTTGATTGAATGCATATTTAGTCCTAATTTAGCTTGATCATCTAGATTAAGGTCTTAGATAATTGAATGTCATAACCAATGAGATTGTAATTTGTCAGAAAATTAATTAAGCAACATACTTAAAACTAAAGCGTAGACTAACCTTAGAATCTTATGTGAGGATACCTCAAATTAACGAACTTAATTTTAGGCTTCTTGCATTGAATGTCTTTAATTTCAAATTATCTATGAACCAAGTAAGTAACTCAGATTTAGAAGAGAAGGAAATTCCTATGAACATTGGTTTTAACTCGCTTAAGTGAAGTAAATCGAAAATCAATCCACCGTTACAAGTTTTATTGTCTAATCTAATTGAAATTCGATACCTTAACCAATTTTTGTCATTTGATTAAGTCTAGTTATTTTTAATTCGTATTTTGCATCTTGCATATTTCCTTGATTCGCTTACTTTTTTTATTTTCAAATCAATCAATTCTTGATTGTCTGAGTAATTTTGCATCGTTTAATTTAATTGTCTTGCATGTTGAAATCCCTTGAGTACAATATCCGGTTCTTACTGTTTTATATTATTTATCGACAAGGTACGTTTGCCTCTAGTTGGTCTAGATAGAATTTAATTTATAATACTTTATTTAAACTGCAACAATATTATAAACAGATCAACTCTCTCTCATCCTTCTTTTGCTCGATTCATATACTACCCAGGAACCATAATACCTGGTTGTTCTTCCATATGTTGGTAGTGTCCACGTCTTCAACAATTTTAGACTAGCATCATTAGTCCCACAGGAATATAAATAGATCATAACAGGCATGATAAGACCGGTGGACGACCATGTTGGGGACCGGGGCCATGTTCCAACCCCAGCGCTGAAGAGGTTAGCAATTTCAGGAAAATGAAATACTCAATAATGAAATCCATACCAAGTGAGTACAAGTAGGTACAAGATCGTTCACAGAAAAAGTGGTTTCATGGTGCATTAAATCATTGGCTTGGGGGGTGGTGTGGTACTAGAAACTAATGGCTAAGGTGCATCTACCGTGGCACAGCCATGCCAACAAGAGACCAGTTCTGCGGCTGGGAATGCTACTGAACAGTACTTATTAACATTTAACAGGCCCTACGAGCCTGAAGTTGAACCCACCACCAAGACCCTTCTAAAATACCAAGTCCAACTTTGTCTGCTGATCAAGCTGTAGAAGATGCTCAAATAAAAGAGCAGAGAAGTTGGCTTTTGTCTAAGACGTCCATGAGGTCCCACTGGAGAAGAATAATAGGGAACAGAACTCACATGGAGAAACGTGCCTTGCCTGGCCAATGAAGACGATGTTTAATGGAGACTTAGCATGTCTCCACGTATAGTACGGACTTCCAAACTTTTTCTCTTTTTCTCGTAAAGTGCTTCTCTAATTAAGTGGTCAACCAGATCTTGTTAACTTCTAATAACATCTATAGAACTGTTGGTTTTTTTTTTCTTTTAACGTGGAGAAGACTCTCACAAATTTTATTGAATAGAAGTTTGTTAATTTACACAATATTTTTTTAATTTAAATTCAAAAATCAGATAATATCTTACTTAAATCAGCATAAAATAAAATCTGAATTTAAAAAAAATATTCTGATAATATCTTTAACTGTTTCAAAGTTACATGTTCAACACTCCTCCTTGATTTTGATATTGCAAACTCCAAGTATTTTTGTTTCTTTTTCGTTTGTGCTCCAATAATTTCGTTGTTATGCTAAGCATGATGCTGCAAATAACTCCTCTTTCTCAAGTTGATCGTTTACAGCTTGTTTGGCTTCTCTCACATTTTGTCGCGCTTTACATATCTTTTCAATATATCTTATTTGTCCACACTTGTTGTATCTTACATTTGGTTGTTGTTGTCGATCTTGTTGAAACTCTTGGTTTTGTCTTCTCCTGATTTTTTTTTTTGTACATCTTGATTTGAGTCATTGTAGGATTTGTTGGTAATGTTCGAAATGTTGTAGTCTTCATCTACTGTTTCCCAAACATCCATAGCATCAATATGAGCTTTCATTCAAACAGCCTAAACTTGATAGTTTTCACCATCAAAAATTGTTGGTGCACCTTGAGATAATTGTGATTCAATCTCCATTGCTTGAAGATGGTTGTAATTCTTGTTGTAAATCAGGTTTGAGTTTTAGTTTTGCTCATCTCACAGGTCCCTCAAGAAAAATGCTCTGATATCAATTGTTGGTTTTTTTTATGTGGAAAAGACTCTCACAAATTTTATTGAATAGAAGCTTGTTAATTTATACAATATTTTTTTAATTTAAATTCAAAAACTAGATAATATCTAACCTAAATCAGCATAAAATTTTATTGAATAGAAGCTTGTTAATTTATACAATATTTTTTAAATTTAAATTCAAAAACCAGATAATATCTAACCTAAATCAGCATAAAATAAAATCTGAACTTAAAATAATGATGATTCATATCCACCATGCCCACATTGCAAAAAAAACAAATCACCCAGAAAGAAGATGTTAGTGGAGGCCTGATATCAAATGCAAAAAATATGGACAAATTGGGCATATAGAAAATATTTGCAGATCACAAAATGAAGAGGCAAAAGCAGTACATCAAGAGGATGAATTATTTTGATATTAAAGCTCTGCAATTCCTAAAGCAAGGAAGAGTTTGTTGGAAAATTCCTTAGGATTACAGATTCTTGATTTTAGGAATCAGTTTAGAGATATTGATTTGATAGCTATCAAATAAATTAGATTTTATTTTATGTTGATTTAGATTAGATGTTATCTGTTTTTAAAATTTAGTTAGAAAAATACTATAAATTGATAAGTTTCTATTCAATAATATAATGGTGCTCTATGCCAAAACATTTGTTTTCTCTTCTCTTTTATTTACTTATTATGCTTCAACCCTATAAAAACAACAAGAACAAATAAAAGAACTCAATTTTTTTGAGAGATAGACCAGTGTTAGCTTCATTGGGTCTTTCAGGCTTTTTTTATCAAATTAAAATTAAACTCTTAATTATAATTATAATTAAGATCTAAATATAACTATAATTTAATTTTAATATAATTAAATATTTAATATTTGAAGTTTCTTACACGGTATAATTAAGTTCAACTTAGTTAGATTAAAATTTCTCTTTTTAATTGTTCCTTATGTGTATGCTATTAAAATTTTAATACGTTGACAATAATTATAAATTATAATTAATGAGTTTATAAGTTGCATATTTATAGGCACTAAGTTAGCTTGTAATTTGGCACTCATATAGCATATTTTATATGTATTATATGATTTTTTATGATTAATTTATTGTCTAGTAAGTGCTAATTTGAGGTATGATTTCATATTTTAGTGTAACTTTTTCTATGATTGTCCAATTGAGAAGATAACAAAATCAATTCAAAACGAATACTATGGACGATAACTTTGTAAAAGGCATCATAAATCAACAAATACATGAAGATGTCAAAAACTCAAGAAGATTAGAGAATATAGAAAAAAAATAACTAACTGCACCAATATGATATTGGTGTTCAGCGTTGATCTTACAATGGATGGAAAAAGTTTGAGAAGTAGAAGTAAACTAGTGTTAGATTGATGTTTGTAATCGATGCTGAACTTGTAAGTTTTTACACTCGTAAAATTTCAGAAGCTAGCTACTGGTGCTGGTGTGTGTTGAATTATAAAAGTGAAAATTTGTCCCACATTGGAGAAAGAGAGGAAAGAAGATCAGTATATAAGTCTAGTGGACTACTCCACCTATCACCAATTGGTTTTAGGATGGAATCTCACTCAGACTGGTATGTAGTCTAACTTTTCTTCTCGTGTAGGCCCGTAGGTCCATTGTAAATTCTAACATAGTGTCAGAGGGGGTTGCTCTCATGTTAGTCGTTAACACCTCGAAATGATAGATTATGTCACGTGTTAGACCCACACGTGAGGGGGGGTGTTGAAATATAAGAGTGGGAGTTTGTCCCACATTGAAAAAAGAGAGGAAAGAAGATCAACATATAAGTCTAGTGGGCTGCTCCATCTATCACCAATTGATTTTAGGATAGAACCTCACTTAGACTTATATGTAGTATAACTTTTCTTCTCGTGTGGGCCCGTAGGTCCATTGTAAATTCTAACAGTGTGAAAGGTGGACAAGCGCTGAACTCATGATAAAGAATTTGAGGACTCGCAAAAACCTACTTTCATTGCACTTAAAGACTCCTATATGTAACTTTAAACTGTAAATACATAAATAAGGTTAATTATAAAGATTTTTTTTTAGAGCCACTATTGTTTTAGTTATTATTTTAGGTTTTCTTGGCATCAAAGAGAAATTAGGAGCAAGATTGGTGGGAAGATTAACCTATGCTTAGAAGTAATTAGGGATATCTCTTCTAATTCTTTCTCATTTACTTTCTTTTATAGTAAGAATTTTTTTGTTTGAAATTAATTATGTTGAGTATCTAAATTTATAATTAGGGTTAGTAATGTAGTGTATGATAGATATTTAAATTGTTAATATATGATTAATTATTGGTTTAGTTGAATTTAGTTTATTTGATCTTAATTGTTAGATTTATCCCTAGCCATCATAAATTTAATCTTAGGATGGTATAAGATATTGAAAGGTTTGAATTATGATCTATATATTAGGAAAATAAACATCTAGATCTAGAGATAGAGGTAAACAAAGGTGTAAAAGTTAAGTATACTTAATAAGTTCAATTAGGTGTTGCATATTAAAGGATGATAATTTCTTAGTTGGATATTCCTAGCTACCTTTAAAAGGAACACTAAATACTTTAGGTTAATTGTTATTCCAATCTTAATAATCAATCTTACATCATAATTAAATTCTTCATAAGTGAAGCCCTTAAACTTTACCTTTTGTTATCTTGATTCTCTTTTGCTATTTAATTATCTTGATTTCATTAGTTTAATAATTTAATTACCTTTTATAAATTATTTATTTACTTTAATTGCAATTGTTTTGTTTGGATTAAAAATTATAGTAATTATAGTCATTTTGGGATTGGTAACTTGAAATACTCTAGATTTATAACTTGCTATAATCGATTTTGTGCACTAATAAAAAGATCAATCAATATTCTTAATTTATAATTGTAATTAAACAAAATAAAAATCCTTTTAATTTATCTTTAATTCTTTGATTAAATAATTTATAATTATTTATCAAGATTAACATCCAACAACATGTTATGACCATATACTAAGAATGTCATAATTGTTTCACTTAACTTATCCATACACTATTATAATGTATAATTCAATCCTTTTGTCATTTAATATTCTAATTAGATATAGTGCCTGAAATTAGTATATATGTTAGTTAAATCTAATCATTTTCACTCTTGTTGATTAGTAATTGATTTATAATTGATATTTAAAAATAATAAATTTAAATCTCAATTCACTCCGGTAAAAAAAATCATTACTGATAAAAAACAATAAAATACTCCCTAATTACTTTAGAGTGATGAATCGTTTGTTGACTTACTTAAAAAGTCCGTATAATATCTAGGTACTACTGATTGAGTTACGTTCAACATAATATGTTATAAGTAGCATCAAAATATGGTATTCTCATATGAAATACTTTGATAATTTCAAGTAAAAAGATCAATTATACAAACATTATAATAAGGACATCTACATGCACACAAGTAAATGTTTTATTTGGAATCATCATAATTAGGTCAATTTAGTAAATTTATTTTCTAATAAGCACTTGTGTATTTATTTAAGGATCTTAATACTTTAATTCATGAGATCAATTAGTTTTTTATAAGAAAGAAACATATTACTAGTTTTTATCATTTTATCAATATCCTGTCTTGATAAAATTATAACCAGGAACAATTTATGTAACATCCCGTCTCCAAAGGAAGGGCTAGGACCCCTCAATGAGAGACAAAGGATAAGCATTAGTTTGGCATGCATCGTAGCTTTGGGAGTTCTAAGTCATGGTTATGAGTGTGAGAAAGTTGATGGTCGGATGGGGTGACCGACCGACTGAGATGAGTGTGAGAAAGTTGATGGTCGGATGGGGTGACCGA
>JAOTAZ010000003.1:9048485-9067479 GCA_025629785.1 Erythroxylum oxycarpum
TATTTCTTATCCGCCTATGCATGTACTGTTTTACTAAATGTATTGCCGACCGACTTTGACTGAGTGGCTTGATGTCTGCAAGCCTGTGCCGATCGATTGTCTAGTGTCAATCAAAATTTGGACTGACCGACCGCTCTAGCACGCCACTTCCACTGGCTCGGACTCGGATATCCCACTCGATGTCGAGTGCGGGTCAGCTGGGAGTGGGGCGCTACAATTTAAAACTATACTTAAATACAATTTGAATCTTATAATTATACTTTCATCATAATTTTAACTTTATATTAATTATTTTAGAGAATTTATTATTAATATTAAACATATAACTAACAAATATATAAAGATAAATAATGTATTTATTAAATAAATTGATAATTTCATACATTAATTGTAACCAACTAATTAATTGCAACAGCACAAACTAACAATCTCTCATTTATAGTAAAAATAATCGTTTATGTATATAGTACCATATCCATTCATATGTAGATTATATCTCTTTTGAGATAATAGCTTAGTCAAAGCATATACAAGATTCTCTTCACTGGGCACTCGCTCCAATATAATATCTTTCTATTTTATTATCTCCTTGATCAAGTGAATCTTCCTAAGAAAATACTTGGACCGTTGAAGAGAATTTGATTTTTTTGCCTTTGCAATAGTATCAATCCTACTATAGTACAATACTATCGGCTCAACAATGTTAGAACCACTCCAAGTTCAGTAATGATTTTCTTAATTCAAATACCTTCTTTTTTTGCCTTAAACATTGAAATGTACTATGCTTTGATTGTAGAATTAACAATAATTAATTATTTGGAACTTTTTAAACTAGCAATGATTAATTATTTGGAACTTTTTAAACTTACACCACCATTATTTAAAGTAATGAGAACCTTAATTGTAATATGCTATCATTATGGTTAAATTAAAAAATAAAATCTAAATATCCTTAAACTCTTAGTTCAACTCATCATAAGCCAAGAAAACATATTTAGTTCTTCTTAAGTACTTTAAGATATTTTTTGTAGTCATCTAGGTCATGTCATCAAGATTGGCTAGAAATATGCTTGTTATTTCAAAACATACTAAACTGCCAGTCTCATACATAACATCACATGTATAATTGATCTAAAATCTGAAGTATATGGAACACTATTTATTTTATCTCTCTTTCTGTGTCTTTGTGCATATAATTTTTAAGAGATAGAACTCTTTCGACATGAGTAAGAATCCCCTCTTAAAATTCTTTATATTAAACTTCTTTAACACTTTGTCTATATATGTTAATTAGGATAAACCAATTAATATCTTTTTTATTTATTTCCAAAAATATTTATTTCCAAAAATAATTTGATTCTCTCATATCCTTTATAGAGAAATTTTTGTATAATAAAATATTTAAAAATTAAAGCATTAATCTATCATTTTTTAATCAATAATATGTCATTTATATATAGCATTAGGGAGACATGAGGTTCATTTATATTTTTTTGACAAAATCAATCTCTTCAATTGCTTATTAAAATAGATGGTCCAATTCCATGACACTTGTTTAAGTCTATAAATAGATTTTTACAACTTCCATACTTGATTAGGAAACCCTTCAAATACAAAATCTTCAGGTTGTGACATATATACATCCTCAAGCAAATTACAATTAAGAAATTTTGTCTTAACATCCATTTATTTCATATTCATGGTATAAGACTATAGCCAATAAGATTCTTAAGGACTTAAGTATTGCCACTAATGAAAAGTTTCGTCAAAATCAATTTCACTTTTGTTTGTAACCTTCTTTATATGTGTACCATTCATGTTAGATTTTCTCTTAAAACCCCACTTGCACAAAAATAAATATAATCATATCAGGTGCATTCACCAAAGTCTATACTTGGTTACTATACCTAGATTACATTAAGATATTTTGACTTTATTCCATTTCAAAGAATTAATATTGGACATTACTTTATTAAAACTTGTAGGCACATCATATACAAGCATTGCTTTGTCTTTTCCTTTTTTAATATATTTTTAGTTATGGGCCAATGTATTTTACTAATATGTTGCTGACTATGTATATTTTGAACCGTTGTTTATACATCATATATATATCAATTTGAGGGTTTTTTTATTTCCAAAAAAAAGTGAGGCTTTTGTTCCATCTAGATGTGCACATGTGGTTCTTACATGTGTTTAAGTTCTGCATCATTCTCACCACTTTCTTAAGAATAAATTAGCTTTATAGGAATGCAACATATCTTTAAAAATATGTTTTTGCTTAAAAGGATGATGAAATTGATATTTAATACTTTCTTTCTAATACTCCGTAAATTTGTATTTATGTTATTTAGGTTGAGACTTACCAATATTACATGCTTCATATAAGTATCAAATCCCCAAATCTTTAAGTGTGACAATTTTAGCCTACTATTAATCCATATCTCATATGGAGTCTTATTAACCCAATTGGATGTAACACTATTTAAAAGGGAAATAGCAGTTTCAAGGTCATATCCTCAAAGGGAAAGAGGAAGGTATTCATTAGTTATCTGGCATGTATTATATCTAAAAAAGTATTAGTTCTCCACTCAGATACTTTATTATGTTACAAACTTTTAGCTAGAATCCATTATGAGATAATCACATTCTTTTTTTAAAAACCAAGAAACTCATAGTTTTAGTATTCACCACCGCAATGATATCTAACTCTTTTAATACTTGTATCAGTTTATTTCCTAACTCAATTATAAACTCTTTAGATCTTTCAAATGATTCAAACTTTTGTTTCATTAAATATATATAGTAATACTTAGCATGTAATGAAATATGAGTACCTATTTTCAATATAAGTAACATAGAGCCATATAAGCTCTAGTAACTTATTGACACATTCTCCCTTTTCACTAAAGGATAATTTGGTTATTTTACCAAATAAACAATATTTAGGTCATTGGACATATATATAGATTGATCTTGAGTTTATGTCTTCAAGACACATACAAATGTATATATATATATATGTAGGAAATAAGGGGATATAAGTGTTTCATCCCAAAAAGATTTTCTCTAATATAGTCTAACATTTAGTGAGAAATTTTCTCTAATTTTAGCATCTAGTGGGAGAAAATAAAGGTTTTCTCTAATGCAATTCAACATGCAGTGAGAGAAAACAAAATTTTCTGGTGCAGTTTAGCATAAAGTTTAGAAAAATTGAAACCGACAAACGAAAAGATGATACATTTCAGATCATACAGGTATCATCCTAGTTTGTCACACTTCATTTTCTCATTCATGTTACTGATGCGTGTTTGTATTGGATATGTGTCATATATGATACATGTATTTGATATTTTTTGGTACTGAAAGCCTTACTGGACGGAATGATAGACTTTCATTATCTTTGGATCAAATGGTTTTTTAAAATTTGGTCAAGCTATAACAATGATTTGCTTACAATTGTCATAATTAATGATTGTCCAAGGGGGAGAATATTATATATTTTCCTATGGGTGGACAACAATTAATTACATTTTAACGGTTTTAATAAATTATCAGTTAAGCTAATTAAGTTTGATCCGAACAAAGATAATAAAGTGGCTCACTAAAAGATCTAAGTTAGTATGCTTCCAGTGAAAAAAAATGGACCCTAGACAGTTAAACTGGACTTGTATTTAACTTATGATAGGGAGACCAGATATTATATATATAAGGTTAAGGTCTCCTATAATTGCTTCAGTAAATCGTAAACATACAAATATTTTATTCTATTCAGAGGTTCACATGTTAAGAAAGCTACAGAAAGGCCTTAATGACGTCTTGGGGATTGACTCTAGTAAAGGTTTCGGTATATTCACGCTCGTTTCAATTTTGAAAAGTTTATTTGAAGTTATGGAACTAAAATCAGGTATTTTCGCATTTCTTCTTTTTTTTTTCCTTTCATATTCATCGGAGATACATAACTAAGGCTCGTATGACGTACTACAATTTCTTCTAGGATCGATTCCACCATTTCAAGTTTACCAGATTTGGGTGAAATATTATAGGTTGTTGGCCATGGAGTTTGTTGGTTATTTAAACTTGTTACCGTTAGCCTTAGTTTCTATTAATATTTTCTTATATTTTGTAAATAGGAAAATAAGTTTTCTGCAGAATATTTCTGTTAGAGTATTATTAGGAGTCTGTTTCTAGTTATGGACCAGTTATTTTGTATTGGAGGAAATGTGGGAGCACGATGCCAAAAGCTTCCTATTTTCTAGTCTTGTTTGTTGAGATTTCTTATATAAAAAAACGGTGCTTGGTCTGTGTTCAGTGACCATCGCCACAAAAAGAGTGAAATTAATTGTGTTGTTCTCTTGATTGTTTTTTTTTCAATTAGTTCTTCAGAGTTTACTCGTGCATGGGCAATCAGATATAAAATAAAAAAGTTCTTAGCACCTGCAAGTAAATATGAAGGATGCCAATGACTGACAACATTCGTACAGTTCGAATCAAGCAGTGTTGGTTCTATCAATAACAGAATGGCCTACCGACCATACTGTCTGCATGAAATCTTGGGCACCCATTAATTGTTTTTCCTGATCAGTGATTGCCAACCTGCAGCTTCAGGGTTAAGATATGGTGAGCATATGAGTGAACATATCCTGTTTGTCTGGGATGACTTTAAATTGGTAAACATTAAAATTATACAAGTAATTTTCATTTTAAAATCTATGTTATTTTCTTTCTTAGATTTGTTATAATCTATAGGGCGAGTTTGATAGGTTGAGAAAGTAGTTAAACTTTAAATTGCAAACCTACCAGGCTTTACCTATTATTGACAGTAACCAGGGTACAGGGCACCTTTGGGTGGCCATAAATGTATCCCCTGAAATGAAAGAAACTCTCTGCCATCTTGACTTTTCAGTTTGAGGCTTAGGATTGTCTGGCTAAAACTGAAAACTAGGACTAGCATGCACACATGTTTAGGTTACATTTATTTCTATCTTTTGTTCAATGGTTAAATGATTTCTGGACCAGTTTACAGCCTTCCTTAATAAACTCATCTCTTATAACTAATCAAAAGACAAATTGTCCATGCTTGTCCTGGAAATTGATGATGAATAAACTCTTCCCTGCATATTCTATCTTCTGCTCCATGCGACCATCTGCTTACTAATAAGGTTTTGTAGTAAATGAATATTGAGCACTTTAAGGTTTTGTAGTAAATGAATATTGAGCACTTTAAGCAAGGTTTCTGCAGAGTAACTTCAAAAGGAAAAGAAATGAGGTGGGATTGCATCATTGCATGGCTAGTTTTGGCCTATTCAACATCCTCAACTGGATGCAACTGAAAGTTATGAAGAGACAAAGCTGTGACAGTTTTTTTTTTTTTCAAATTTTTTGCTTTTCGTGTGAGATAAGGAAAAGAGACGGTGTCTTCATTGTCAAAAGAACACGCCGACAGCAGTAGCATTCGTAAAGTGTCGGTGTAAGGTTGAAGCTAAATGTCGGTTTCATCATAAACAAATGCTCAAGCAAATAGCAATTATATCCATTGTTTAACAACAAATTAAGAATATTTTTGCATGTAGCTAATGGTTCAAGCAATTTTCAAGGATATGATTAAAAAGTCTCATTACTAGTAGATGGAGGCTGGAGAGGGCAAGCTCAAATTAACTGTAATAAATAACCATCTGATTAGACCTTGTAACGAAATAAACATAGAGCAGGTGAGCGCATGCAGTATCTACTCAAACAAGTTTTTGCGTTCTTGATTTCCTTTATAAGAGACCCTCTAGCCCTCCACACTTGCTCACTCATTTCCATTACCCTCAAAGAGAAGGCCATGGCACTTTCATTGTGTCTCATTGTGCTTCTTCTTGTGGCTCCAAGTTTGATATCTTCCTCACCAGTTCAAGACCCTGAATTAGTAGCAGAGGAAGTGCATAGGTAAGAGAAACACTTCTTTTGAAAGTCTTACATCATTATGTTCATAGTACAGGACTCCTAGTGTGACACATTTTTGTTTTCTTGTGTGTTTCAGGAGTATAAATGCTTCCAGGAGAAACTTGGGATTTCTTTCTTGTGGAACAGGGAATCCGATAGATGATTGCTGGAGGTGTGACCCCAACTGGGAAAAGAACCGGCAAAGGTTGGCTGATTGTGCCATAGGTTTTGGCAAGGACGCCATTGGTGGTAGAGATGGTAGGATATATGTTGTTACAGACCCTGGAAATGACGACCCTGTGAACCCAAAACCAGGCACTCTGAGATATGCTGTTATACAAGATGATCCTCTGTGGATCATATTTGAACGTGATATGGTCATCACGCTCAGGGAAGAGCTTATTATGAACTCTTTCAAGACCATTGACGGAAGAGGAGCCAGTGTCCATATTGCAGGAGGTCCATGCATCACCATACAGTATGTGACCAACATCATAATCCATGGAATCAATATTCATGACTGTAAGTCGGGAGGGAATGCTTATGTGAGGGACTCCCCTGGACATTTTGGGTGGAGGACTATATCAGATGGTGACGGGATATCGATCTTTGGAGGGAGTCATGTGTGGGTTGATCATTGCTCTTTGGCCAACTGCAATGACGGTTTGATTGATGCTATTCGTGGATCCACAGCCATCACAATTTCTAACAATTACATGACACATCATAACAAGGTCATGCTCTTAGGCCACAGTGATACCTATGTACAAGACAAGAACATGCAGGTTACTATTGCCTTCAACCATTTTGGCGAAGGACTAATCCAGAGAATGCCAAGGTAAGAAAATCCTAGCTATATTAGAACATTTTAGACACACCCTGCTCCAAAAAACTGTCTTTTCTATGATTTAACAAAACAAGTTGCTTGGATTTAGGACTAGTTGATCACTTTCGTTCAATTTGGTTTCGAGCAGATGCAGACATGGATATTTTCATGTGGTGAACAACGACTACACCCACTGGAAAATGTATGCTATTGGTGGCAGTGCTGATCCTACAATCAACAGCCAAGGAAACAGATTTATTGCACCAAATGACATATTCAACAAAGAGGTAAGAACACGTGAATACTGAACAGTCGCTTGATGACCTCATTTTTCAACCTTCTTCTTGATCCACGTTCAACAACATGCCACTTGTTTTCAGGTAACTAAACATGAGGATGCTCCAGAGAGCCAATGGAATCACTGGAACTGGAGGTCTGAAGGGGACTTGATGTTGAATGGTGCATTCTTCACAGCTTCAGGAGCAGAAGCTTCCTCTAGCTACTCCAAAGCATCGAGCTTAAGTGCAAGGCCGTCTTCGCTGGTTAGCTCCATAACAGCAGGAGCAGGTTCACTTATTTGCAAGAGGGGTTCACGTTGCTGACCAGTGGCTTTGCATAGAGTTCAAAGTTGGTCAGACCATGATTGAAGTGGCTAAGAGAAAGGGTAAAAGAAATGGTTATGAGAGAAGGGGGAGTGAAAATAAGGCCAACTGTAAAAATTCAGTGTATATTGCGAATCTATTCAACTTTGACATTGATGTTTACAATACAACCTTAGAGTCTGTCTCTATAAGACCACCATCACATGCAGATAGCAAGTGTGAACGTTGATGGTTTGAAAAGAGAAACAAAACAAAGTGTTCAATACAACAAAGCCTTCTGTGTCCTTCATTTTCGCGAAGTCTCTCCCCTCACATGGTGTGGGCGGGGGTGGGTGTGGACTGTGGAGTCCAATAATGATTGTAGCTTCGAAAAAGTTGGAATAGAAAGCTAGTGACTTGGTGCCCTAGATGGGACCACATTAACTAGTTACATCTCCCAAGTTTGTCCATTTCATAGATTTGCCAAGTCTAGATCTTAGGTGCTTTGTTTCTGAAAATTCACCAAATCGCACAGAACAACCTCCAGGTTTTATTATTAGGTCTTATGTTTTAGAAAGTCCAATTGCCATAAAAGATGCTCATATTCTGCTGTGATAAATAGGAAGGATAATTTTCTTACCTCCTCAATAACCAGAGGCACGTGTTCTTTTCAGGGAGTGAGTAGATTAGCCACAGGACATTATAAATGTTCCCACCACTTTTTGCCTGCTTTTTATTATTCCATTCCAAAACCTATCGCGGGGGACCCTGAATTGTGTGATATCTTTAGCACCTCCCTCGTTCTCAACGGCTAACCAACCGACTTGAACAACAGCGTCAATAAACCAGATTGGGCATCAAATGCAATTTCTCGATCTCATTTTTTCTTGTTAGAAGACGAGTAGCAAAGGATTATGCGACAATTTTGACAAGCTAGCCTGTCATTTGGTTCAATTTCTTGACCTCATAACAAAAAACATGGAATAAAGAAAAACATAGACGTTCATCCTCCATAAAGGTTCAACTTCCAGCCTTCGTGAAGTTATCTTCCGTTTGCAATATGCAGTGGAAGCTAATAAATGCTTACCAAGTAGTCCAAATGTAATAAACCTCGGATCCTTCAAATTAACAAATGATCAAATCACAAAAAGCTATTTGAATATCAGACCGAAGAACTCAAATCCAAGATCTAGGATAGCAAAAAAGCTACCAATAACTGATATTTTGAAGGTCGCCAGATACAACAAAATCATCCCAACAGAAAACCTCATAGACCTAGTCATGGCACAGTACAAAAGTGCATCTCAGTAATCAGATGGAGAGATGACATCATCTATTTTCAGAATCATTTTGACAACTTGCGTTGCAAGCAAGATTTGCTGTTGCTTCCCTATCAAAGTCTCAAAAACATTTTGTTCACGCATGTCATTGGTACCAACATCATTGCAATCTATTCCAAAGTAAGGATTGTTCTCCTGCATGTTCCAATTTAAAATTAAGTCAAATTGACGTCACTTTTTGACCAGTAGCAACACAACTCAAACTACTGCGTTTGCATGGATGCCTAATTAGCTACACTATGGCTCTGCCCTCAAGCATGACTAATCTAAAACTAATTATCTCAAGCTATTACCTTGATTTGCTGAGATTTCACAGCAGAAAGTGTCTCAATGGGCTGCAGGCCACTATTTTCGGCAAGTGCCATAGGAATGAAGTCTAGAGCATCTGCAAAAGCTCTGATAGCATACTGTGTATAAAGAAGAAAAACGCAATCAGCAATGAAGAAACTAATGGTTAAGTGCAGGGAGAATTAAGAAATAGCTTCCCACCTGTTCAACTCCTGGATATTTATCTGCAGCAGCCTCCACGGAGACTGAGCAAGAAATCTCTGCAGAACCTCCACCATAGACGATGGAGTTGCTGCGAATGAGATTCCTTGCCACACATAATGCGTCATGGATGCTACGCTTTGTCTCTTCTATCATCATTTTGTTACCTAATACAATATAGATCACCATGTCCTTAGATGAGATCCTCCTAACTTCCAAATTGCTAATAATGTGTTTGGCAGTACTTAAAACCAATACCTTTAAGGCATAATGATGAAAATAACTTCCACTATAACTAATGTTATAATAGACATTAAAAGCCAGTACCAATATTTATCTCTTGACATGAGTAGAAGGAGGAGGTTCTCATAGATGCTATTTATCAATAAGTAGTTCCGACTACATTCTGATTTCACATAAATGAATGGAGCAAATCTTGTTTAAATCACCAATGCAACTCAAAGCATCACTGACCAATAGGAAAGAAGGGGAAAAACAAACCAAGTAAATGGCTAACTAAGTTTAGACAGATGATGTAATTTACCTCCACGAATAAATATTGTCACAGCCCTTGAATTGGCACAGTGTTCAATATACAGCATTCGGTCTTTTGTGGTTCCAAAAGATTTTTCTCGAACTAAACCAGCCTGCAGCATGTTAAAGGAGAGGCAAGGAGAAGAAAAGATGAATAACAAATCAATTTCACCAAGTATTCTAGGGATATAATAGGTGAGATGAATTTGGATGAATCAAGCAGAAAGATGAAAGGGGAAAGAAATTGCCACTTCTAGATTCTCAAGTATTTAAAAACATTTGCAGGAGTAAAAAATATTCAGGTTATGAAACCCAAAAGAATTAAATCAAACATGCACACACACACACACACAGAGAGAGAGAGAGAGGTCTTTTCTGTTTGTGTGTGCTTATTTGTGTGAGAGAGATAAAAATGGAAGGGGGTTAGTTGGAAGGGAAGGGAGAGTAAGAGAATAAATAGAAATAAAGGGTTAAGACTTGAAATTTGAACAGAACATACCTTTCCTAACTTTTCTGAAGTTAACTCCTGGAACCTTGGTACTATTCTTCCACCTACAAGTAACAATACATTATGTTCCATATACTCACCTTGTCTCCAGAACAGCTAAGGCCAACATTAAAATGCTTTGATAGTTAAGCAAATTATAATAGATTTCGAAAAAAATTAATACACACCTGTGGCTATTGCTATCAACTCTAGCTCTACACCACCAACCCATCTTACAGCAGGCAAGTTCCTGTGCATCAACAAATGATTTGCTTCATCATCAAACCCCCATTGACAGATGACTAACGTGGCACCAACATCCTGTAACATGGTTTTACAACAAAAGAAGAAATGTGAGACCTAGAGGGCAAATCTCCAATAGCAACTCCAACAACAATGACATAACCCAAGGCAACTCGCCCTTGGATCCTGTCAAAATGAGGTTAGGACACAATCAGGGTGCAGATAAAAGGATAGCTAATTGATAAAGATAAAACAAGACTGGGGTTCAGGTACTTTAGAAACAAATCAAACAATAAAAAATGAAGGAAGGAGTCCAATATCATTTCATGGAGCTAAGCAAATCACAATTGCAACTAACAAAGTAGTTCTATCGTACCTTGCATCTCTGAACCATATCGTCAAAATACTGCTGCTCTTGCTTCCGTAAAGTCTGAAACTTTTCTACTGTATCAATGTCAACCTTATGTTTAGTTTTTGGCTTAGGTGGTTCAAAGGGGCAAGTCAATATGGCGATTTTCGCATCTTCAATATGTTTAGGCATCTGTGGATGACTTATATCTTTGTCCACAACTATTCCATATATGAGTTCAGTATCTTCCAGCTTGCCACCTACTTTGCCTTCAACTTTAATCAAATCTAAATTAACATCTTTTCTCTCTAAATCTGCCACAGCAAGAACTGCTTTAACAGCAATCTCAGCCAAGCTGCGCTTGCACCGATTTACACTACAAAAATTGGCAACAATGAATCAAATATAAATAAGTTTCCTAGTACCAAAGAGATATAAGAAAGAAAGAACTTACATTTTAGATGACAAAGTTGTCATGCAAGTTTGAACCAAAGGCTCTGTATTCGTCACCCCAAACTCAAACGTCTGGGCAATGTGGTCCAAATGTTCAACAGCAATCTTAGAAGCGATCTCAAAACCCTCTGCAATACGGGTAGGATGAATTCCACGTTCCAACAACTTCTCAGCCTGCTCTAATAGTGCACCAGCCATAACAACAACACCAGTCGTGCCATCACCAATTTCATAATCCTGACTTCGAGACAGCTCAACCATAAGCTTTGCGATCTGATTGTCCACATCCATCTGCTCCAAGATCGTGGCACCATCATTTGCTAACAACAGAAGTCCATAGCAAATAATCAATTTCACATGGCGTACGTAATCATAATCATAGTAATACCCGCCACAAGTTTTAAACAAGAAATAAAACATTTACCTCACAAAATACCGAATTCCGTATCTCAAGTCAAAACACTTACTTCCAAGTCAAACAGATTACATGCAACCCCAAGTTCCCAATATTAACCCATTACCTTCCTAAGAGATCCGGGACTAAAACCCAAAATAAACCCTAAAAACAAGGAAACAAGAGAAATTAATCAAAATGAAAGTGGATAGTATACTGATAGTGACGTCGCCGTCAGGGCTCTGCAGCATCTTGTCCATGCCCTTGGGGCCAAGGGAGGTCCGGAGGATGCGAGCAACGGCTTTGCCAGCGGAAATGTTGGCCTTCTGAGCATCGAGGCCTCTCAATCGAGTTTTCTGCTCTTGTTCCTTCAATATTATGAAGGGCCTCCCGAACTCGTCGAACGCCAACGCCATTTGTAATTTGTTGAGCTCGAGATTCTTTTGGAGATGATTGATATGATATATGAGTAGCGCCACTAACGAAGCACAAAGACATGGTGCATTTTCAAAAGAAGCCCTAACCCTAGTTTATGGGTTGGGCTTCTGTACTTTGATCCTACTATTTCTTTTTAAACTAATAACACGCTTTTTATTACACTTATGATTGCAGAACTTTACAAAAAAATATTCTTTTCAGATATTTTAATTTATCTTATATGAATTAAAAATTATATATGTCAAAAAAAAAATTAGAAAAAGTTATTGGACCTTGAGGACCATGTATTTCATTTCTCTACTCTAACTGGCAGCAATAATCAGTCTTTATAGTGAGAGAAAAGGTGGCTATCACACAAGTTTCATTACAATCACACCGAGGGCGGCTTTACCGATTTGTGATAGTGTCTAAGACGGGTCGGCTTTTACTTTAAGAACATTAGCACCGTGATGGCGACCCTCGATCTAGAGGGGACCCAGCCAAAGCAAGGAAGGACGAGCAAGAGGGAAGATGAATTCCCGGCCAAACTCACCATGTCGTACCGAGCAACAGTCGCAGGTACGGGGGAAGACAAGCCCTGGCCAACTAAGGAAACCATTGCAGTTGAGGAGGGAGACATTGAACAACTCGCAGGTGATCAAGGCATCGAAATCAAGCTATCGCAGGCGTTTAAAGATAAACTCGACCAGCAATGGAACAAAGCTATTGTGATAAAACTACTGGGTCGTAGAGTAAGATTCCAAACCATCAATTCTCACCTGAGGACGCTATGGAAACCAAGCAGACCCCTGAAAATCATGGATCTAGATCAAGACTTCTACCTAGTCAGTTTTATGGAAGATACCGACTACCTTCATGTTTTAACAGGTGGTCCATGGATGATTTATGGACAAGCCCTTTTCGTGCAGCGGTGGACGGCTTCATTCAAACCAAAGCAAGGATAGATCACTTGGGCGGTCACCTGGATACGGTTTCCGAATCTTCCTATCGCTAGATATCATCTACGAATCCTCACAAAGTTGGGGAACTTGGTGGGTACTACGGTTAGAATTGATGAAACGATGCTGCAAGCACATAGGGGACGCTAGCTCGGGTCGCAGTTGACATTGATTTAAACTTGCCATTGAAAACAGGAGTGGAGCTTAACAGAGAACTCCTACAGGTCACCGACGAGGGACTCCCTCAACTCTGTTATAACTGCGAGAAGGTGGGATCCCATTGGCCGCTTGCCCCGAGGGCAAAAATGCTGGTGAGGAACGCCCGCCCCATGCGGACAGTCGGAATGCGCCAGTTACGTCAATGAGGTCGAGACCAGGAGCAGTGGAAGGCAGTGCAGCTGCAGGAGAACCGCCTCACATCGAAATTGATAACGGCTATGGGTCGTGGTTACAAGTATAGCGCAGATCCCAACCTCCTTTGCAACGACTACAACAACAGACTCCCATGCACAGGTAGCGTCCGCTGAGTTTAACTACCAACAACGAGTCCCCTCACAAGCAGGGGTCTCGAAATGAAGCTCTGACAGGAAAGGAAGTGATGGAGACAGTAAAAGAGATATTAGTGGAGGACCCACCAACTAATAAATTGTTGGGCTTGGGACAAAAAATGCAGTTGGGGATGCTGATGGGCTCAAGCCAGCAGACCCCGTATGGCCTAAGTTTCAAGGCTTTTAAGACCAAACTAGCTGCTAGGAAAGGGACTCGAGGCCCAAAGATAGTTCAACCACAGATGCTCCGAGGAGAAAGCTCTCGGACTAGTCATGTCCAGGAACACAACCCAGTTATTACCCCCCAAGTCCAACTACAACCAACTGCTTCTGAAAAAAATATTGCTATCGAAATATCCTCGCATAAAGAAATGGTATGCGACAGCTAGATTTTGAATGAACGAGAGTTGAAAGGGGACGAAAGACTCTAATAGATGGAAGTCGTGGAAATACCAGAGATTCTTCCTAGCCTCAGGGAGGCCAACGTCACCCCGCATACAAACCCTCCCCCCAACATAGCAGGCGAGCTTGCTTAACCGGAAGCTATGTCCCTGAATAATGAGTTGCAGGCCTCGGAGCCCATAGGTGAAGGTTTCAAAGACGCTCCCATGGGAGGTACAGAATCTCAGTAATTTTCTCTTTTTATGTCGATTCTCATTTGGAACTGTCAGGAGGCCAGGGGCTAGATTTCAAGTCATTCTGCAGAATTACATTCGCACTCATAAACCGAATATTCTTGTTTTAATGGAAACTAGGATTAGTGGCACTACGGCTCACGAAGTTATTAGTACTTTAGGGTTTGACTTCTCATTCCGTGTAGAAGCTGAGTGTAACACCCCACTCCCGTGTGACCCGAACCCGACATCGATGGTGATATCCGAGTCTGTGCCCTGCGAGGGTGGCGTGCTACATCACTCAGTCAAAACTCAGTATTTTTTTTAAAACACAAACATAAACTATGCGACAAATCATGAACATACATAATCATCGGTAAATACAATGACCACGGGGGCCCTTTTCATAATTTGTTAATTGTGATTTATTGTGCATTAATTTCATGAAGCTTGTGCTTTGATTGGTTAGGTATAAGTTCATGTTTATGTGAGGATGAAGGATATAACATGTAAATTATAGGTGAATTGTGTGTTTTGGATGGATTTTTTGTGATGTTAGATGATTATTTCTTAAAAGAAAATGATTGTGTATGTATGCTGGAATTTTGTGGATTTATGTTTAAGGATAGGTTATGAGTTGGTTATGGTGAAAATATGAAGTGAAATGGGTGAGAATTGGTTTAGAAATGGTATGGGAGATGTAAAATGAGAGTGAGGTTGTAAATCTGGAAAAATTGTTTTGTATACATTTCAATGTTTTGGTCATAACTTTTTGTACGGTTAAGCAATTGAGATGAGGTTTGGCTTGAAGGGGTTTGAATTTTGCCTTGAAAGTGAGCTATGTATGAAGTATGAACAGTAACCGAGAAATGTGACTTGAAACTTTGATGAATTTTTTTAGGTTGATCTAGGTTGAATTTGCTCAATTGGTCTTAATGAAAGTTGAAGATTTTCTTGTTAGTTTTCTATCGCCACTAAGTATGACATTTTTCGATTTTTAGGTAGAGAGTTATGACCTATTGATTTTCAAATGTTGATGTACATGGTGCTGGAACATATTCCTAACTGTAGGTTTTGTGAGTACTGTACTTTGAAGCCAATTTTTGGCCTGTTATGGTTTAAAGTAGTTTAAGTGGTCTTATGGAAAGTTGTTGAGGAATGTTTCAGCTTTGTAATGAGGTATAATATGTTAATTTTGGATGTATGGCTTGTAAGTTATGAATTTGTAAAGTATGGCTAAGGTTTAGGTTATATGTTGGTATTACTAAGACCTACCTAGGCAAGTGACACTTGTCTTGTTTTTAACCCCTCTTTTATTTCCTTTCCACTAACAATTCAATTTCTACTCCAATTTTCTCTCCAAATTCCAATGGCTCAAAGGAATAAATCCTAAAATCATGTATCTAATTTTCCAGTGCCATTGGACAGTCATTTTCAGTACCGAAAATCAATCAGTCTGCTACTTGACAATTTTTTCGGTCCGGAAAGTTTCTCCGAAATTTTCCAAAAAATTTTCTAAAATTCTCCAAAAATGTAAAACACACAAAAATCCATTCCAATTAAATTTTCAAGCACAAAATCAAATTGTTCACAAAAAAATCACATTTATAGACACATATGCCGGGAAATGTCATGAATGCCGGTACAATCATGTGCATATACAAAAATTACAATTTTTGTGTATATGGAGGCCATATTATGCATGAACACGCCGAGACTAGTTTACACACTCATAACCGGTCCCAAATTACTATTTTATCCTTCCCATCAGTGATGGGATGTTACAAAGAGCAAAAGGGAAGGCAATCTTGGGCTTGGATTTTGCAAGTAAATAGGTGGGTAATATGTTTATTATTGTTGTGTAAAATGAGCAATTTTGTCTTATGCATGAATGTGTGCTAAATTGCTTAAATTGAATTGTTGTGATTGTATGAAAAATGTATGTTGATTCATTATCATGTCATGTCATGAAAGACGAATGGCTTTTTTTATGATTAATTGTGACCATGTTATACCTTGAAAAAGGTTATGACATTTTGAATTGAACGGAAAGAAGCAAAAGCATGAAAATATGAAATTTGTGGTTGACTAAATTAAGCATAAATTTTTTTGTGGTTGGGCAAGAGAGTAACGTTTCGTTAGTCACGTGCACGTTGACGTATAGCCTTCTCCCGGCTGCCCGCTTGAGGCCATGAGATCCTAAAAAATTGGACTCGTTTTGTTCACGGTTTAAACTTCGGTTTATCCGTTTCACTCCACAAAAATCTCGAGCCATTTATGTGTGCATTTTCAATTTGATTTGTCAAGTTATGATGCAAGACTGAGTGTTATGTTTTAAGGATTAATTACACTTGACATGTTCTATGTGATGGTATGTAGAATTATGATTTGTGAATTTGAATTGTGAATGATTGAATTTTTAGCCCATGTGATTTAAATGTATATGAATATATGAAGTATATGTATGTTTGATTGTGTGTGGCTCGTTGCCAATGGCTATAAACGTATTAGCCATTGAGCTGTGTAGCTCACCCCACACTTCCCTCCTTAGGTGCAGAAGGAGAAAATTTGCGATCTTTGCAAAGCTTGGCAAACAATGAGAATAGAGACTTTTGTAATGAAATTAGTTCAGGAAATTTTGTCATTTAGAATCGTTTTAAGCATAAGCATTCAAATTGTATCGTGTGTATTTCATATTTTTGTATTTTTATTTTATTTTGAAATGAGCTTGTATAAACTCTTTTAGATTTCTTTTACAAAATATGGTTGGATGTTGGTTTATGAGTCTAAATTTTAATTGTTCGATGTTCAACTATTGGGGGCACGACACCATTATGGGATGACGGGTTCCATTTTGTCTCTAAATGTTTGGGCTCTGGAAACGGGGTCCAACAAAGCAGGTATGGTTTTCTGAGGGATGAAGGAATCAAACCTTACCCCCCACGCAAATGACAAGGCAGAAGTACACTATTTTTCCAATCACAAAGAGAACTGCGATTAAGGTTGTGCCTGACTTTCAACCAAGGCCTTACATTGTTCGCAATGATGAAAAGGGGAAGAAGAAATTGTACCCTAAAGGGTTATCAAATGATTTGACAGAAGATTAAATCGAAGTTGAAGTGAGGGACATAGATGAGGCATGTTATACAGCTCAACAGAGAGGAACCTATGTTTCCCACTACATTTCGAAAGCTTCAGGAAGCAAATGTGGTCAGCGTACCATTGAAGACTCTTCTCAGGTAGTTGGTCAAATTACAGAAGGGCAGTACAGATCCATTAGGATTGGAGATGTCAGCTACTCAATCGAGACTCTTGTGCACCTGATTATGCACATTAGGTCGTTAAGTATTGCGTCTTCAATTGGAGATGTTCTACACCTATTTGGAAGACAAGTTCCATGTCTAACCAACCCTGATGATCTTCATTTCCCGAAACCGAACCTATCTGTCCAACCTCCTGCCCTTATAATCAATGAAGCGCTTGTTCTATCTTCAGATGCATATAACACTACCATTTCTTGTGAAGTAGAACAGTAGAAGGATGATGATCGACATGCTTCATTAAGTGACTTACGAGAGGAAGTAGCTCAAATACGATAAGACCTCAACTCACTCCGTACAGAAATAAAGGAAATGTTTTCATAAATAATGAAGCATCTACGGTCATAATTATTTTTTATCAATAAAAATAGGGGAGAAAGGAGAAAAGGAAAAGGAAAAAGAGAAAGAAATGACAAAGATTGGGGGAAGAAGAGAGAAGAAGACAAGAGAAGAGAAGAAGAAGAAGAAGAAAAGAAGAAGAAGACAACAGAAGAAGAAGATATTGGGATTATGACTAACAATTTTTTCAAGTGTATATAGTCGTATACTATATACCATATTGTTAATAATACTTTCTTTCTTACTACTATGATTATTTGTTATCATCAAAAAGGGGGAGATTGTTAAGTCAAAATGACTTTACGTTAATGATTTTGATGAAGATCAAATAAAGTGTCAAAAGAAAGTGAGACGAAAGCATAAACAAATATGAGACAGAAGCAAATATGAGACAGAAGCAAAATGAGACAGAAGACAAAAATGAGACGGAAGCCAAAGCCAAAAGTGAGACGATAAAAATGAGTCGATAGAAATGAGACGAAAGAAATATGAGACAGAAGAAACTGAGATGGAAGACCCGATACCACATCGGATGATTAATCAGCTTGAGTTAGTTATAGAACTCAACTGAATAACTGATTCTTCAAAGATCAAGAAACAAGAAGAAATAAGCAGTTATCAAGAAGCGGTTGAAGACGAAGGCTATAAATACGAGTCAAAATCGAAGACTGCAAAAGTTAAAGAAATTGAAAAGAGCTAGAGATTCAAAAGCTAGAATTTTATTCTTTGTGTTAAACTTAGAGCTACTATTGTCTGTAACAAAGCTCGAAACATTTTTCAGTAGAAAGAACAAAAGTAGATAGTCTGAAGAGGCTAAGTGTGAAAAGAATACTTGCTGTAAGAGACCTGAAGAGGCTCGGAGAAAAGAACACTTGTATCTTTGCAAAGTATAGTGAAATCTCATAAAGGATTCTGAGGACTGGACGTAGCCCACAGTTTGGGGTGAACCAGTATAAATCTATCGTGTCGAATCTCTCTCAACTCTCATATATTAATCTTACTGTTCATACAAGCATTTAGAAAATAAATTGCAATATTTCATAATACTGATTTTCAATAGTTTTAAGAAAAAGCAAGTTTTGCAAGAAGTTTTAAAAAGGGTATCATCGAAAAAGAATACACAATTCAACCCCCCCTTCTTGTACATTTTGTATATCGAATATTAAATCTATA
>JAOTAZ010000003.1:9074055-9084557 GCA_025629785.1 Erythroxylum oxycarpum
TTGACTCTTTTGTGTTCTATGAGTTTTATCATCTCTGCTTAAATTTACTTATCATCTCTACTTAGAAAAGCTTACTTTTGTGCTTGAAGAGCAGATCCTCAAAACAAAGATTGGCTAATCACTATTAATTTAAATACTTTGTTCACTGATTTGAAAGAAACCTAGTTAACAATTTTACCTTTGGCTAATTCAGAAAAAGGTATCGATCTAAAACTCCAACCATCTCTTATTCCGCATAAATCCATAGAGAGGGAGCGTTTTACGTAAACTTGAAAGGTAGAAAACATGAGATCTGGTTGCATACTTCCGATGTTATTCAAACTTTGTTTAATTACAAATAATCCCACAAAAAAAAAAATGCTTAGAGATGGCAGTGATCCGTACTAAACCCTGTGGCAAGCTCAAATTAAATTTTAATTTAAATATCAAAACCACATCATTTTGTTAATACATGTCTTAAGTCTCAAGTTAAATTGGACCTGACAACCTAAATTTAAAACCCAACTAATTTTAAAAAAGAAACCCAAGGTTCAGTGAGTTAAGGCCTGACCCAGTAACCTCAGAGCGAAACAAGCCGGCCCATTACCGACTCTTATACAATTCAGCCTGTGGATGGTAACGACGAACACGACATCCACAGCCTTGCTCACATGAAAGACCTTGAGAAAGGCCGACAAAAGGATGCACGAAGCCTAGAAGAAGAAAATTCATTTGCCCAAGGCCCGACCTTTTCAAAAAAAAAAAAGAGGGGACCCAAGGAGCAGTCAGCCCAGGCCTGACTCATTAGCCTCGGGGTGAGGCAAGCCGAGCCCATTACCACATCTAACACGGTTAAGCCTGTGGATGGTAACGAGGAACACAAAACTGCCACAGTTTGCGGTTGCTAATGACTAGCAGCCTAAAGAGAAAGTATGCAAAGCATAACGGAAAATGTCCAGTAGGCACCGAACTAACAAGTAAAATTCCTACACGAGGCATCAGCAACCAACAGAGAATACCTAACTACAATGCATGAAGCTAACTGACGATAATGAAAACTGAGCTTGATACCCTCATCCAATGATTGGCGGAATTTAGCTCTAGTCTGCAGACAACTTCTGTTTAGACTCAAACCAGACTAACTAGGCATACTATTACTAGGTATTATTATACACACAAACAGAAATCTTCGAGATTCAGAAGAACAATAACCTAAAACTAACAAGGTTACCGGTTCACAATTGCCAGTAGAAAAACAGTTCCCGCCACTTACTTGGACGGCTAAAAAAGGAATTCAATGGAATACAACAAAACAAAAAAGGATAAGAAAATACACCAACCTGCGCCTAAAACTGTAATATTATCAAATGACAACAAATCTAAGGCAACAGGCAGTTGAAATACATCATCGTAATGTCATCCTATCTTCAAAACTTGGACTAAAAAAACAGGAATTCCATGGAATACAACAAAACAAAAAGGATAAGGAAATACAACAAACTGGCGCCCGAAACCGTAATGTTATCAAATAATAACAAATCTAAGGCAACAGGCAGTTGAAATACATCGTCAACATGTCATCCTATCTTTAACTAACCAAAGAGATGCATGAATGTAAAGGGAAACATACAGTGAGACTAACAACAGACTAGCTGTAAACATTAATTACAGCTTTTCCCCCAGTGGAAAAGTCAATCCAGTAAAATGCTGTCATCTTCAAGAAACACGCCAACAATCCACCAGAAATAAGAAAATTATATTTCATACAGACTGTAACTCCAAAATAAAACTTACATTGTATGAGAAAGTCTACATCGTACATACTAGACAACATGATTATTCACAATAAACCAACAGACAAGAGTTACATAAGTAACTTCCCCATACTCCTCCAGGAGATCAAGAGAAAAATAAATAAATAAAGGAGCACACCAGGCGAAAAAAATAAGGCCATGGCAACAAAAAAGCGGGGGAAGTAAATCAAAAACAAATTAATCTAAATCTCTCGATAGCAGGCACCCATAACTTTGCAGCAATTCACGCCTTAAAGCATAATTCTGAATTCTTTAAGCCTCCAAACTGTATATCCTTACAGACAAATTGACTTGCACATTTGTTACAGTGGCCAAATTACAGCAGGAACGGCTAACTATTACAACCTTATCAGCTCTCCTTCTCCTTGAACTAGAACTAATTGATACAAAAAATTAAAAGACTCAAATTTACACAAGTATAGGCTTCATCTGCAGGAAGCATTTACAATGCTGCTGATGAGCCAACTCAAACAGAAAACAAAGGAATAAAAGACGTTACAACTTCTGGACCTCATACACGTATTAATTTACATGAAAATAACTATAGGAACTAAACAATCAGGTCATGCCCCAAAAACTTGGCACTTTCAATAGCTTACATCAACATTCTTCCTAGAATATTGTTGAAGGAGGTTTAATTACAGTCTCAAGTTGTTTATGAAAAAAAGACATTTAGAGCTCCTGCATACTTGGCAGACCAAAACCATTTAGGGAATGAATTCAGTGAATGCAGCCCATTTTACATATCTTCCTCCGGGCAACTAACACAAATTGATGCAACCATGAAAACAAAGTGTTGCCCCACTCCACTCCCTGATAAAAGAAAAACCTCCATGTCAATAGACATGAAAATATTTATTTGTCAAAGACACCACCCCAGAATAAACATCTAAAAGCCTGTAAATTCGAAAAAGAATCATGTCATACACTAATGGTAATTCAAAGCCAATTTTTCCATTGTCCTTCTGTCCACACTTCACATGGAAATTTAAATTCTAAGAAACTAAGCGTGTAATAGTTTCTAGGCAATTGCATCATCTGCAGACTAAGTCAATTTTACTCATATAAATCAAGGAGCATATAGCCCCTAAAAGCAACCAGGTCAGACTCCAAGAAAAATATCTAAAAGCAATCATGGTTAGAGAGTTGTGAGATGACCATTTTCAAGGGTTAAAGATATGGTTCAACTGAAACAGTTTGCAAGAGAAAGTTGGGGAAGACAGAGAAACATGATCGTACAAAGAAAAGACAAGAGTCAGCAAAAAGGACTCTTAGTTCTAAGAGCTTCAATGAGAATTGTTTGTTTATATAAGAAGAGTTCACTCATCGTCAATAACAACCACAACAAGTGACAACTTCCAGGCATTTCACTGGAAAATGAATCATTACAAGTAAGAAAACAAAGTTTAAAATCCAGAAAAAACGTGTAATCCTACATTCATAGAAGTACAAGTTTCTGCAGACTGATGATGTCCAAACTTTGATTCTAGACACACTACAGTGACACTATACATACCTAATATTTTCAAGCTCAGTAAGAAGTTTAAAACAAGAAATTACTGCAATCTAGCCTGTAACAAGTGATGATCAGCAAACTCCACCTCGGTCATATAACGTAATCTAAGATTCAAATAATGAGCTCTAACAGAAAGAACTGTATCAAACATATGGACTCACCATCTATCTTCTTCAAAGACTTTAACCAGCTTACTAAAATTTGCAGTAGAGGAAATGAGAACCATTGATAAAAACTTTGTGGAGCCAACATAGATCTTTTATGATGACTCAATAGCATAAAGATTCATGACAAAGAAACAGAATCCCCCATTCTATTAAAAGTAAAGACTACGACCTTAACTATCATCAAGGATTACCGGCCTAATAATAAGAAGTTTACAGCATTTTTGGGACTAGAATATATCATAAAATCATCTCCCAATAAACAAAAAGCCGCAATTTTTGACATTTAGTTGTTTTCCCAAATTGGAAGAAAGTGAACATCAGATAATAATCTGTAGGAAACCAACTTATGGAAATGTTCCATTAAACATCATTTAAGACCCAAATAATAATTAAAAAAAAGAAGTCAGCAGAAGAATCAACACAATGAGGTGGAGTAAAAAAAATTGATGCAAATTCAAACATTTATCAAACAGAATATCTGTATCATGGCTAGGGACACACGAAACGAGGAAATATCCACAATCATGAAACTCAAAGATAATGACTTGGGAAAGGATCCGGGTACTAAATCTGAGGATTAATAATTCTGAAGCATGTCTCTACCTAGAAATCACCAAATCTTGCAACAAAACAATAGCAAAAAGTAAATATTGTGCATGCAAGGAATTGCCTAAAGACGTCAACAAAGACCAAAGGGGTTGACCTGTACCATATCCTTGATTACAACCAAGTGTTGCAAGTAAAGCTACGATGCTGTGTGGACATTATAATATGCTTCTAACAGTAGGTGAAGCTTCGAAGTAATAAAGAATTGATGAAACAGAACAAGTATTATCTAAAATAAAAAGATTTCAAGCACATCAAGATCACAAGCCACTGTCAAAAGGTTCAAGACAAAATAAATATCCAAGGGTATGTTGGCAGTTTAAACTGCAACACCCCACATAGAATCTCTCCACATTGGCGTGCTCCTTAGTTACTACTGTTTTCAAGCACACAAATGTTAAGCATCACTTAAGTATGTTCTTCAGAATGCAAAAGAAAGTAACAGCATAACTATTTTTCCCTCCTATCCGTATAAGAACTTACTCCTTCCCTGAAGAAGTCTCCACCTGCATTTTAGATTAGCGCATGCCATAAGGCTTAAACTGCGAATATAAAATTTTTGGGCCTCGTATAAGAGTTCAAGATGGATGAGCAGCAAACTAATCACTCAGATGGCAACCGCCTCCTTTTTCCATAATCAACATCCCTTGATCGAGACCTGTGATCTTCTTCTGTTGCTGCACCAGACCTGCTCCGTGATTTTGAAGAAGTTTTCCCTCTATCCCAATCATCCTCATAACCTGAATCACGGTCTCTTTGCCGATATTCTCGGTAGCTATCTTTCTCTTCCCTGTAACGGTGTTCTCTGTGTTCCCGTTCTGACCTATCCCAGTCCTGCCCCCTCTCATCACGATGCCTGCGATCAGAATTCGCAGGCCAATCACGCTCAGAAACCCGTTCCTTCTCCCGAGAGGCAGCACTAGATCGTGCTCCCTTTTCATGATTCACCTCTCCATAGCCATATTCAGAAGCACCATCTTCACCCCCATAACTTGATTCCCTTGTCCTTCTCCCATGCTCTTCTCCCCAACCACCCATGCTTGGGTCAGACCACATTCCAGAATTGGGTACATCCATTCCAGAGGATCCCATCATTCCCATTGCATTAGGTGCTATCCCCCGACCAAAGAAAGCTGGGTTAACATGTGGAGCCACCCCGGCAAGTCCCATGGCATTAACAGCTGGAAATGAAGGAAGCATGCCAGGAAAACCTGGACCTGCAAAAGCTCCATAGGGACCCCCTCGACCCATAAAAGCCGGATCAAATCCAGCTCCCATCATACCCTGTGGAGGCATCATGCCACCAGCAGGTCCCCCAAATGCAGGACCTGCAAGGCCTTGCCCATAGCCCCCACCATTGGCACCATTTCCAATTCCACCAGCATTTCCAACCATGTTCTTGGCACCCATTCCTCCCCTTCCTCTCATTTGGCCACCACCCCCAGGACCTCTGTTCAGAACTCCCTGCGCACCCCGTCCCCACCCACCTCTTCCATAGTTCCTTCCCCCATCTCCACTTTGATAATTCATATTCCCACCTCTCCCCATACCATCATCCCCAGGCCTCCTTCCCTGATTCTGAGACTGAGGCTGGGCTTGAGACTTGTTCATGTACGAAGCCCCCATCTGTTTTATTGTCTGCGGTGAAGCAAAAGCCACAACACAAGCTCGTCCATTGAAAATATGTCCATTCATTCCCTCTTTGCATGCAGCTGCAGCGGCAGGATCATAGAATTCAACTTGACAATAACCTTTAGATTTACCACTAGCTCTTTCATCAAAGAACTTAATCTCTTTCACCTTTCCATATTGAGACAAAACACTCTCAAGCTCTGCATCAGTGGTCCACCAATGTAATTCTCCCACAAAGAGCATGGTTGAACCATTCTCCACAGCTGGCCGGATCTGACTTTCACTCATTACCGGACGGTTGACATCATTATTCATACTTACCTGATTGGTTGGTACATGTGGAACATTTCGAGGATCACCGTTGCCACTATTTGACAATGGTGCAGGTTCATTTACATTTTTCCTGCCCAAATCAGTAGACTCAACCCCCACGTTAGGAGCCACAGAAGTTGATCCTTGAAAGCCCATGTTTTGAACTTGAGTTTCATGACTGTTCACCATGGTCCTCCCTTTTTGAGCAACAGAAGATCTGTCTGAGTACCCAACAGATTCTATTCCCTGTCCCTTAACACCCATGGCCACATCCTTCTGTTCATGAAATTGTTCCCCTGCATTAGCATACTTCCTTTCAGCTGCTACCCCAAGGGTGTTTAGTCCTTGTGAACCCGCAGGCTCAACTCTAGATTCATGAGTATTCCGAGCTTGGACACCTCCTCCACCACCCACATTAGCTGGAGGATGTGGCGCCTCAGACCGGTGCATCTGCAGGAAATTTTCTCCAACATTTACATCATTATAAAGATCATCATATTCATCATCTTCCCCCATTTCTTCTTCTGCCAATGCAGATATGGCACCACTTCCCTGGTATTGAATCTTTTGAGTTCCTCCATACTCCTCGTCACCGAAGTCAATTTGCTCATCAGCCATTGGATCCATTTAAAAGAGTAAGATAAACACCCGTTTAAGCCAACTAAACAAAAAAAGCGCAACATCTTTATCAGAACCACAAATTATGGCAAAAGAAAAATACTCACAAGAGGTATCTAGCCACTTTGAAACTAAAGGTAGCTACAGAAAAGTGCCTAGAGTAGAACATCCATATCCCCATCAGTAAATAATGAACCGGATCAATCTATGAAAACAAACTGTAAAATAACTTCAAGAAATAGACCCAGAAAAAGTGTATTGCGATCAGAATACCTAATGTCTATGAGTTCATTTACACGTCTGTGCTACAGAAAGGGAGAAACTAAGATTTGCACAACAAGCAAGAGAATATCTTTTCAGTACCAAATATTCAGTTCAAAGCCAGTACTGGCTCTGCCATGAGTCACTCTACGACCTAACAGCGTAAACCAGATTATGGATCAACTATGAATCTTGAGGAAAAAAGAGAAAGTAACACGTTGCTGAAACCCTAAAAAGCAAACAAATCTCTAACATTTACCATGGACCATTTCATCCAGCATATGAATCATGAAAAAGCTAGTAACCAACATCCTGAAAAGAGCAAAAACGACATCTCTTCGTTCTTTACTCCGTAAAATCGCCGAGAACGTTGGAGGTAGCACAAACCCATGTCACAAAATTACTAGAATCAAATAAACATCTGAACATCTCATACATAAAACAGAAAAACTTTAAAATTTTAAGAATTTAAACATCAAAAATGAAACCCTAAAAAAGGTATTGCCTAAATAACAAAGCCATGGTCGTTGAACGCATCAGTGGAAACTGCATCGACATGGATATACAGATTAGAACAAACAGAGGCACGCTTACTTCTTCTCCTGCTTTGTGTTAGCTAATCCCCTCTTGTGTTCTCTTCTCTTCTATCCTCTTCTCTCTGGTCTCTATCTTCTTTTCTTTCTCGAGTCTCTATCCCAACTACACCTTCTCGTCGTTTTCCATTCTTATTTTAAGGTGCTGTATTGTATCTTTTGCCTTTCTTTTTTTTTACTATCTTATTTTAATTTTGGGACTTATTTTAAAACTAATTCGTCATTAATTTTTAATTATTTTAATTCTGCTTAAATGAACCATAGACGAATAATATATAAAACTATTAATAACTTTAAAAGAAATAAAATTTGATAATGAGACAACTAATTTAGAGCGTGAACCTTAAATCCAGAAGTAGCTTTAAGTTGTAACTATTTCGTTTAGTCTTATGGTAAGCATAAATGCATCCACTAACTTTCAATGAATTCTTATATTTGGTTCTTATTCTAATTTGTCCCTTTCTTGGTGTATTTTAAGAGCTTTATTCAAGAATTGCAAATAATTCCCAATTCATAGTGTTAGAAAATCATAATATTTGATCTTCTAAAAGATTTGAAACGACTGTAAATAGCTTATTAATAATTATGATTTTGATTTACTATTTTAGGCTTATTGTAATGTTTTATTTATTTAAGCTTATTATAATCTTCTTAGTCAATGATTAATGTATAGGAATTATTTTGTTTCCAAAAATAGGATAAATGACAGTATATATTAGTGTATTCAATATATGGAGATATTAGGGAAGAATTTTAGTTTCTATCATTGATATTAGAGCTTTTTTATGTCACTTTTAAATATAAAAACCCTCCCTTAAATATTGGGTACTAATTGTGAACTTATTTCAATTCTCCTTTACTTAATTATGTTTTTAGCTTCTCCTAATGTTAAATTTATTAGAGAGTTAATATACTATTATTGATACTAATAATGAGGCTGAAACATTAGTTCAGTCAGAAGAAGAATTGTAGAACATACAATCTTCTTATATACTCAATGACCAAAATTATCTTCATATGTCTCAAATGGTTAAATCTTTCTCAAAGGAAAGGGTACATTGAGCTATCTTATGGGAACTAGACCTTCCGCTAAAAATGACACATTTGTAAAATGGAATGAAAAAGATTCCATGATCATATCATGGTTGTGGAAGTCTATGACACCTAAAGTGAGTCAAACTTATATGCTTTTAATAATTGCAAGAGAAATTCTAAAAATCGTTCATCAAACCTATTAAAAAATGGAAGATGTTGTGGTAATTTATGAGATCTGAAATAAAATCGAAGACACAAAGCAATGTAATCTCTCAGTCACTGAGTACTATAATACTATGACAAACTTGCGACTTGAATTGGATTACTATCAAGATGTTAAAAAGAAATGTGGAGAATATGTTACAATGCTGCGAAAACTTTTGAAAAGAGAGAGAATCTTTGAATTTCTTGCAGGCTTCAACTTAGATTTTGATTAAGTTCGAGTCTAGGTTTTCAGGAAAGAAGTTTTCCCATCTCTTAAGGGTGTTTTTTTTTCTCTCTATAATATGGGTTGAGGAGTGATGATTCACAATCCAATAAATGAAGGATCAGCGATGAATTCCACACAGGATGGTTATAATACAGAGTCCAATAAAAGGGAGAAACAACCTAACCAAGAAGGGGTCTAGTGCATTTGCTACAAGAAGGCCCATCACGCCAAAATTACTTGCTGGAAACTCCATGGAAAGCCTTCCAATGTTGGGGGAAAGGGAGGTAATCCGAGGTAGATAGCCTAGAGGACAAGTGCACATGACAAATGCTAAAGATGTTCTTAGTGAACAACCAAATCAAGATGTTTCATGAGAGAGCCAGAAAAGTTGAAATCTATGTGAAAATCAATTGAGAAACCTGAAAGCTCTTACTTTTTGGCTATTCAGGTAAGTCCTATAATTGTTATGCTCTTAATGCCTATTTTCTTGTCCAAAATGGTACTTTGATAATAGATTCAAGCGCTACTAATCATATGGTTTTCTCACATCATCATTTTACATTATATAAACCTTGTCATGGCAACAAAAAAATTCGAAATTGCAAATGAAAGTTTTCTTACTAATGTAGGTTAGGGAACTAAGTGATTTTCTATCCCACACATTATATTTTGAAGATCTGGTCTTGGGGAAGATGATTATCCTTGAAACTAAGACAGACAAAAACTACTCCCATTCAAAGTTTTATTTATTTAGTTATTCTATCAATAAAGAGGACATTTGGCTCCACCATTATCTTCTTGGTCATCCACCACTTAGTTTGCTCAAAATTACGTTACTATTGTTGTTAAAAAATGTTGAAATAAGTAGTTTGCATTATGAAGTGCGTGAATTTGCTAAGTGCAAGGCGTGTTTCTTATCCATTTAGTAATACTAGAAGTTTGGTTCCCTTTTCCCTAATCCTTTCTAAAATATGGGGTCCTTCTAGAATTGTAAACATTACAGGGGCAAGGTGGTTTGTTACCTTTATAAATGATTATACAAGAGTAACCTGGGTACATTTAATGAAAAACAAATCTAAAGTTGGGGAAAATTTTCCAAGATTTTTCCAAATGAACAAAAACTAATTTGGAGTAAGAATAAAAAACTTATGGAGTGATAATGTAAGAGATTACTTTAACCAAAATCTGTCATCTTTCCTTGAAAAAAAATTGTTCATTATTCATCTTGTGTTAACACATCACAATAGAATAAGGTAGTAGAGAGGAAAATAGTGTTGGGACCCGTTTCCGGATCCCAACCGAAAAACGAAAACGAAACTAAAGAACGAAACGAAGCGAAAACGAATCGAGAGCAAATTGAATTCTATACGAACTGAAACAAATTTGTCCGACATCCGAAACAAATATCTCAGAAAGACCTTAGGAAGCGTCACCTTGGAAACTCTAAGACTAAAACCAATCTGAAATCCGTGTACATTTTTTTTTCTTCATTCTATTCTTTCTTATACAAATTCATCAATCGAAGTGACTTCAATATCC
>JAOTAZ010000003.1:9089932-9101284 GCA_025629785.1 Erythroxylum oxycarpum
AAAGCAACTCAAGCAATTCAAACAAGACATAGCCATTCAATCAGTTCTCGAAACAACCAAATCATGACAGTAGGGGAAAGAAGACTAGAAGGAATCACTCACCTTCAAAAGCTCCTAGAAGCACCTCTCCAGATCCATGGGTTACCAGACTAGACAATGAAAGAAGACTCCTCAACGTGACATGTTTGTTTGAAGAATGAAGAAACAAAACAAATAGTACCAAAAACCCTATTAGAGACATAAATCTTTCGAGCTAGAGAAGGAGGGAAAGAAGAACAGAAGGAAAGATTCACCTTTGAAAGATATGGAAAGTACCTCTCCTGGAACTATTACTTACCATTCGGGTAAAGGAATGAAGACTCCTGTTTCAACACGAAGCTTGTTACGTATGAAGAACGAGGAAACAAACCAAAAAGCTTCAAATATCCTACCTGAGTTGTAAATCCCTTTGAGCTGGAGACGGATCGAAAAAGAAGAGCATCGCCATCGTCACATCGTAGATTCCAGATAGCCAACCCTAATTGAGTAATCTTTCGAAGAGTCGAGAAAGGGTAGTAGTCTTTGACCCTAATTAGCAATATGTTTGTCCCTGCATTGTCGTTTTGTTTATTGTAATTGTAATGTTAAACGACATCGTGTGATGAAAGAGAGAGTGCCTTTCCTCTCCTCAGCTGTAAACTATTCTTTACTACTTAATGAATTTTCAAATTCTAAAAAAAAAGTATGGGAATTCCACAACACATTTTTAATATAATATTTAGATTTCTCACTACTAATTATTATATCTAGCACCAACTCTCAAAATTTAATCTCTTTAATTTAGGAATAATAAACTTAATTGTCAATCCATTTGAGAATTAATTATTTTAGAAGGTCACCAAAGAGATACCTTGTAATGCCTCAATCAATGTTTTAAAAACCAAACCAGAAGTTAAACTAGTAAGATAAAATATTCGAGGTTTAAAAGGTTTAATCGGTATTAAACTTTTATAAAATTAACTAAAGATTAAATAAAATTAAAAGAATTTAAACTATGACCGAAAGAGATTGGCCTTATGATTAAAAGAGAGATTATCCTTATTTATCGAAGAATTTGAAGTTTAATTAAAAATTGTTAAATGAAATATTAATTGATTTATTTTAGTTTATAAAAATTTATTAATTTACAAAATTTGATCGATTAATTAATAACTTGATTAATTTTTAACAACAAGTGTGATCAAAATAAATTGAATCAAAAAGTTGTACGGTTCAACATTTTTATTATTAAATTGATTGAGTTTTTTAATCATGACTCTTAATAGTCTTCTATTTAGTACAAGAAATTTAATTTATATATCAAATTGAAGTTGCCACAAACAAGCAAAATTTGGACACTTCTTAATATATTTGTACATAGTAATCACCTTTTCATAATTTATTTAAAATTCTTTCAGAAAAAAAAAAGAATTGTTCGTACATGACAATTCACAAATCATTAAATTACCGAGGAGAACGAATAGTTGCTCAATTAGTAAATGTGAAATGTTTAATTAATTTCTTTTAGAAAATTAAAGACCAATTAGTCCTTAAATATAAATTTTAAAAATAAATAACTATTATTCCATCTAATTGGTATAGGCAGAAATGTAGAAGCTCTTATTAGAATTAAGCAAACTCAAGCTAGTGTTCCAATCCCAGTTGTGTAATTATTTCATTTTATATCCAGAAGGTTAAGCATCCCGACAAAATTTCAACCTTCGAGGTAGTTCCTTTGTGTCCTGAGGAGAGACTACAGTGGAAGTCCCTCTTCCTTGCAAGAAAGATAATAACGTTCTTTTCTGGAATCTGCTTTGTATCCCTAGGAGTCTGCAATTGAAGTGCTGCTAAATTCAACTTGTCCTTTCCGATCACCACCGTAGTCACATCCAGTAGAACAGAACATGCCACAAATTACCGGTAAGCCTCCGATACCCAATGCAACGAATAACAAGTCCCATTCACATCAACGGGGATAGGAAAGTGGCGATCAACTTGAATTACTTTGAATTCCTTGCACTTCCTTCTCAATGATTGTACTCAAGTCTCCTCTGAGAAAAGGGTATATAAGAAAAAGCAGATGTTGATGTTGATCTTTTTTTTCTCTATCAGAATTAATTAAAACCATATTCTCCGAATCGGATTCGTATTATGATGTTAATAATAACATCGACAGAGGGGATTGTCCTTTCATCTACTGGTTTTACCTATTCCTGTATTTTGTTTTCTTGCTAATCTTTCCATCTACGTTCCTTAGATATCTGAAACTTGTATTGGCATTAATCCAGCCTAAACCCAAGACCTATTAATTATATTATTTAATCATCTATCTGATCTTCTCAGTTATTATCATTAATAAATAATGAAATAATTAAAATTTTATTATTTATAATGCTTAAAAAATAGTTGTCAATTTAGAATTTTACCATTTAATATTTATACATCTAAATCACGGTCTAAATGCAGCTTGATTCTATCAATGTTATGAATACCGTATTGACTTTGGTATCAAATTAGGTTCTGGTATAGTACTGTTCCAGAATTGGTCAATACCGGGTACCGTTTTGGACAATTTTTAAATTTATAAAATAGTTCATGAATTTTTTTAAAATTACAAAATAGTTTATTAGTATATTGTAATGTATACTTTATAATTTTACATCAACCATGTCTCCAAATATCATAATAACAATTTAAAATAACAACAATTTATTTATTTTTATTAACATCAATTTTCAAATATTTCACATTTAAATAATAGCCACAATTAATATGAAAAAGATCATTTAATCATCATACAAATATAAAATTAAGAACAATATAATATCTAAAATATTACAATATCATCATATAATAAATAATAATTACATCAAACTATCAAACAAAATAATTTTTTTACAGATATATTATTAACAATAGCTTGATATTGGAGTTCAACAATTTGAGCTTCATTATTAGATAAAAGTTTGTCATATACTCAATAGGATTTAAGATGCAACACTAATTATTCAAACTATTTATTAAAATTCAAATTATTTAATTTTGTGACTTAATTTACGGGAGTAAATAAGTTAGTTAATTTATATATGTTTAGCCAATATAATTTCAATATTAGTGTATTCAGTATGTAGAGAAATTAGGGAAGATTTTCAGTTTCTTTTCACAAAGTGTTACGTTAGTCCAAAAACCATATATAACAGGAAATTATGAATTCCGAAGAAAATAATAACACATTCATCAAGGCATTGCTGTAACAACCACTTATGACCTTTCCATTGTTACAGAAACACGAAGCAAAACCTTCGATCAATATCAAGTACAAATGTTTTAGCAAAAGAAAAATGAAATGTCTGTAACTAGTAAGTTGCTCCAAGCATCCTCTGGCAAACAAAAGGATACAATTACCGACTTATAATGAACAAGGAAAAATGTAAGGAAGGTAATCTTTTTATCCTATTCTATAGAGCTGTAAACTAAAAATTCGGCTCAAATGATGTTAATCTAAACCACAGTTTCTATCTGACCCTTAATGTGCCAAAGGACCTAATACTAAGACAACTAAGTGCGCCCCATTTACCTCTAAACAAAATCTGCATCTAACCAATGAAAGAATTAAATACCATAACTGGGCTTCTTACAGTTATTTCCAGTGTCCATATTGTACACATCCAACCAATACCCATGAACACCATCCAAGGGTTGGATGAAGGAGGTATATAAAGGTGCAGAAGAGATGCCGTGACGAAGAGGCGTTGCACACAGACATGGCCATCTGAAAATGCAAACAGTAGCAATGGAAAACAGTTTACGTACGATGTATCCACAGTTTGGTATTTGCACCTAAAACATTCCCTTGAAAACAGGATTTGAGCGGCAAATGCTTGCCCCATGTTCCTCGTATTCTGCTTTTGTATGGCAAGCCTGCGCATACAAATGATGTTTCAGTCTAGGGCCCAAACACGGTCATACAATGCCAGCATAAGGTATGAGTTATTTCTCTAATGTAAGGCAAATGAGATGGTAAAATCTTGCAGGCCAATCAATAGTTGACTAATAAGAGACATCACCCCAATATAAAGATACACTACTGAGATTTACATAAAAAGTCACATCTAAAAAGTTTTCCTAAATTTAACCTTGGTTTGGATCATGAGGACATAGACACAAGCAGATTGGAGATATAAAAGTTACCAAAAGGAAAGTAAGTGATGAATACACTAGCACTGCAATAGACTCATTCTAGCACCATCATGTGAAAAAGCAGACCAGCACAAACAACGAATTTTGAGCTAAGAAAGGAACATATACCGCAAAAAATTCAGGTGTTGATGCAAGTACTGAACCTCCAAACCAAACTGCAAATCTCTGGATAGGATGGCTGACTACATTTACCTCAACAGGGTGAGCCTAAGGACCCAAATAAACAAAAATTCAGGCATCTTAATTAATGCATCCATACTTTAAAAGACAGTTGACAAACTTAAAAACTTACTTTGATTTCCCCCCCATGTCTGGCTTCAGATGCAAGAACACGCGCATCAACAATCTTCTTCAGATCCCTCTGCAACCTTCTGCCAAAGTCTTTGAACATGGTTGATCCTCCAGACAACACTATATTCTGAAACAAAATGAACACCAACTGGAGTTGTTAGGAAAACTTAAATACACCTGCAGAGAATGATGCAAAAGGGCTGAGAGTTTATAAACAAAATAAAAAGGGGGCAAATTAGTCAACCACAAGCTTTAATTTGGGGGAATGAAGAATGGGAAATTGAAGTGACAGCAAGGACAACAAGAGCTGAGGAAGTTCCTTTATACTAAGTTGTCTTTGTTATATACGGAATAATAATTAGATTTATTGTCTTAATTTGTTTAGGACTTAAAGCTTATTTAAGAATAAAGAATCCTTATTAGAATAAGATTCAATTTTGATATTTTAGCTAGAAACCCTTTTGTACTAGAATAAGGATTCTAAGAACTTATATAAATATGTACGTACTCAACCCGTCAATAACAACATATCCTAAATTTTTTTTTACAAATTTGAGTTTTCAATTAGAAAACGCGATGCTTGCTTCTAAGAGCAATTCTTAGACTCTAGGAGTGATTTAGTTTCTTACCCTCTATTATTTGTGTTCTTCACTAAATTCCAGCAATTCTAACCTAAAGTTCCAGCAATCAAAACCCTAAATTCAAGCCATATCAAACCTAATTTCCAGCCATTTTAAACCTTAAAATCCTAGCCTAAAATTTCCAGCAATCAAACCCTAAAAACCCAGCTATACTAAATCAGAAATTTCAGCATTCCAAGGTAAAATCTAAACCTGAAACTTGATATTCCCTTAGCCTAACATCAGCCATGTTTCCTAATTTTGTGAGTTTTAGCTACTATTTAATGCTTCTATTGTCCTACATCACAGATGAAAAGCAAAATGACCAGACAATTGCAGTCAAATGATTCAGCTTACAAAATGATGGACTTTATGAAAAAATATTTCACGGAAATGTTTGAACAAAAACAAGAACCCATGTTTAAGTTTAAAACCCACGTCAGAAGGTGATTAGATGATGTGTTAAACAGCAGCAATGAGCAAATCTGCAAAATTCTTAGGATCACAAAATAATTCAACTCCCCTTTTGGTGGAAGAAATTTCATTAACATTTAATTATTGACAATCTAAATAGGGCACAACAAAGTAAAAGATCTGCTGTTTCATTAAAATGTATCACATCTATTGGTATGGTTCAAACAATTAACATATCATACACATACACTACCTTATACAAAGCCCTTCTTGTGTCAATCGGTGCTGACTGAATACACTTGTCTATTACAGCTGGTAACGGAGTGGTGAAGTCACTGCTATAGATCTCAGGATTGAAGAAAACCTGGTAAAAATTAAGAAACAGTAATAAAAAAAAGGGGCAGCTTTGACAGTATATTTTGAATGCAAAGAAGAAATATCCAGAGTTATCCATGTGGTTCTTAGAGTATAAACTCACACGCTAGTTAAGGCATAACTTTGAGTATTGTTTGGTAATTGGTCATGGAGAAAATGGGGAAGTAGGGGTGAATAATTCTAGTTACAGAAGAAGATGTGTCTGCAAACACCAAGAAGTTGTTTCACAAGACTGTGAACAAGACAAACTTCACAGGTTAAGTGCAAGAAAACTAGATAAGAAATAGAGTTTGTAGTCTAGAAGTGGACATAATAGCAACTGAAAGGAATGTCACCAAATGGACTAACTAAAGAACATAATGTTTCTTGTGCGCTGTCAAATAGAAAGTATCAAGAGATATTTCAAAATTTGTACATCAGATTAGAAGAGCTTTAAAAGCAATTCAAATGGGAATCCTATAAGAAAAAGTTAGGCAGTCACTTTATCATCTAATAACAAGTTATCTGCCTTGCATGTATAATTCCAGCTCTACTTTTAATATAGTATGCAAGAATGGCTCCCACTTAAAAGAATTTCATAAACAAAGGAAAGAACGAACCTCAGGGCCAAGAAAGCGCTCATAGCCAACATCACAGGAGTATGGCGCCCCTGTTTTTGGTTTAATACCCTTCCAGTGCTTTATGAATTTTGTTGGTTCTTTGTCATGCTTATTAAACTCCTGGAATCATTTGAGACTAAGAGTTACAATTATATTTATATAATAGCAAGCATACAATAGAACGGCAGAAAAACATCAACTCTCAGATGAATTTTTTAAGCCATTCTATTCAAGAACTGGGGTGCTGCTAATCTTTAAATTGTTTTTTGAAGGAAGGAAAATTGACCTTGACAATGTCGGAACAAGTGTAACAATATGTTTCTTTCACTTTCCGAGCTACTTCAAATGAATCTTCTGGTGGTATATTTTCTCCCCTTTCCTACAAGTAATCAAAAATTAAATAAGCACACTATTTTTGAACCATTGATGACTTCTCTGAGAAATCTTCCAAAGGATTCAACAAGAAGAATAACCCAGTACAAAATTGGTCTCTATAACCAGAGCACAAGCTTGCAAACAACATCAATGAACATAGCATCTAATCTGTGTCATCCCCATGCTTTCTTGTTAACATAAAAATTTAACCTCAAAATATGCAGGATACCAACAATATACGGAAGCACAGTTAATAGCGCCTGTTGCTATAGAATTTCTAAAGAGTGTATGGCATACCCGCATAAGCTGCTGGATAAAGAGAGTAACATCTCTCCCCGCAACAGGAACTGACTTGATGCTGCTCCCAATGACATAACCTTCTGCCACAGGTACAATATGGGTAGCTCCATCTCCAACATCTACAACAACCCCTGTCATCTCACACTAATGATAAAGATAAAAGATATGTCAACTAAAAGGAAAAATATTATATTGTTAACAGTAAGCATAAGATAAAATGGTCTGCAGTCTTAGAAAAGGTGAGGGCCTATTAAAAGATCAACAGCACTTGATGGATTTTTAATCATAGCACCTCACATACAATGTCCTCGGTGACATAAAGTGGAAGATAAGAAGTCATATAGACAAAATATGAGAGTAGATCCCCAGCTCATAACTCATCACAACTTTCGTGAAACATCCTACCAATACAAACTTGTAAGGGAATACTTCCAAATTGCACTGAACGATTCCAAACTCAAATAAATTCATAAAAGATACTAATTATTTATAATTTTCATTAAAACCACACTCCTCAAACTGTCATCCACATAATTCAATCCCCTTACTCAAAATGCCAATTCCAAACCTATTTTGATTGATGTGGAACATTGTTCAATAAGACATTCCTCAGAACAAGTTGAAGTAAATAAAGAAACAGATTAGAGAGCAAACAGTTCACTCAATTCAACTGCTTCACCCACACACAAATATAAAGATATAAATAGATATAGGAAAGTTATGGGCAATCTCCAATTTATAAGGGATTCTCGTTTCTACAGTAAAGCCAATTCAATTGCAGGATTAAAAGCTAAAATAACAACCTTCAAGATAAGATCCTAACTAATCATGAGAAGTCAAACTTAAATTGATCAAAACTGCCTATATCAAACAACCCATTTGTGAAAACCAACCTTCGATGTGGTGTACCCAGCCGCAAGAGCAAGCACAGAATTGACAGCGATGTAAAGCCCAGGAACATTAAACGTCTCAAACATAATCTCACCACTGTACTCTCGACTCTCCGGTGCAGTGAGCGGACTTTCAGTTAAAAGAAAGTAATGATCTTCCGGATCGCACCGCAAGTAATTGAATATACACTGTTGCCAATACCTTTCCATTGCGTCCCAATTGTAAACTTGACCGTGCTTAATTGGGTAACTGAGATTGTATACATTGCTGGATCTCGATTTAGCAAGCGCCTCCTCTCCTATAAAAAAATCCAGATCGGCCATAACACCGGCACTGTGCTGAGCCAACCAATTGGCTTTAGAAGAGCTCCGAGATTGGTTCACAAAAGACTCGTTAACAGCTACTACTGTAGGCAAAATAAAACAAGGCTCTACATTTCCCGCAAATCCCATTTTGGAGTACCTGTAAAACCCAACAAAAATTAACACAAACAAAGAAGCAGAATTTCCTTAACGCATTTCAACAAACAGGTTTGGTGTAATTACCCAGTGCCATTGTCAATAACGACGGCGGGGCGAGAGGTCGCGTCCATGGGAAGCGGGAGACAGAGGACGACGGAGAAAACGACGGTAATGGATCTACGACGACGATAAAAGAGAGGGTTTAAGCAATAGGGTCATAGTGCGAGAGACTTGGATCCTAAGTGAAAACAGCGACCCAACAACAATAACAACGACGATGGTAGTTTCAAGTAGTTGGTGTATAATTTAACCATCTCATCATCATCGACAACAACAACAACCCATAAGATCATCACTTCTTCTTCTTCTTCTCATCATCAACGTTTCCATATTTTCCTCTTCTTATCTATCGCTCTCGATGGATAACTTTATTGGCAATCAACGCTTCACCCAGAAAATCCAACGCCGACTCTGACTCTGCCTCGTATCTTTCTTTCTTATTCGTGGGTCTGTTTTCAAATGTTTACTTTTGTCAGTAACCGGAGGGTTCTTATCCATCCGATTGCTAATTTATGCGGGACCCACTTGATTTTTCAAATCGAGTGGCACTGATAGGATGGTGGGGTTTATATGTGAATATTTCTCGCAGTTCAATAGAGTGGCGTTTCGTTTTCGCCCAACGTGCGACTTGCCGTTTTGCATCGCTTTTGCCTACATGTCGGTGCACTCTAGCTTGCGAGATCAATTTCTTTTTTCTTTTTCTGATCATTTGGGACCTAGAAAATCACCAGGTGGCTTAGCAATTATGGTCACATCATACCATATCATAGTGTCTCTGCAATTCCTGCCATCGCCTTTTGGAAATTATTTCTTAAAATATGAAGAAGAAACTGCCCCTAAGTTTCTGTTTTCTTCCTGGAGATGAATCCAACTAAAGGAACTCAATTTGTCTACTAGTTTTTGGACATAATCAATTTCAAGTATTATGATGGATTAATCAAAATGCTTGGAATCCTATGTTATTTCTTCTTATAAAATTCCTTAAACCATCATCTTTGCAAAACCAACTTCAGTCTATTCTTTTTTTTTATTATTTTCAAGCACTAATACCAACAAAGTTAATAGCTGGTGTATTCATGGTATGGAATTTTACAGCAAATATATCAATTACATGAAAACGAAGGCTCCATAGTCCACTCTATGATATCGGTTCCTTTATCTTTTCTGTTAACAGAAACTCCATGCCTAAAGACAGAAATCGATACAACATAGAGGATTGTTAAGGAAGGCAGGCAATCGCCACAAGAGCAGCCTTGCGAAACATCATGGGGGCTTTCCTGTGTATCCGGAATTGGATCTCTCGAGACCAAATCTATAGACCTTTCTATGACAATACTTTTAGGTTATTTTGGTTTTGAAAGGAACCGAAGTTCTCCAATGGAGTCTTGCACTTTTAATACTTTTTGTGAGAAGTTATATAATTCCTGCAAGGACGTAAAATTTGATACCATGAATATATGAGCTTTGACATGATTGTTGGATTTTACCCCCTGTTTAGATAGTGTCTCCGTCTCTGGGGACAGTGGACAAGACAGAGTAATCCTGTCTCTGTGCTCGTTTAGTTACATGTCTCCCTGTCCCTGTCCCCTGTCTCTGGTGGACAGGGACAGAAATTTCTATCTTTCCCAAAACTGGAGGACAGAAACCAATTGTCCCTAGAGGACAAAAATTTTTGTCTCTGTCCCCGGAACAAAAGACCTCTTTGTTTCTTTTTTACCCCTCTCGTCTAACTCCTCCGTCTGTCTCTAAAACAATAGCGTTGTTGTTGTCCAAATTAGCCCTCCTCTCTCTCGGTTGTCGTCTGTCCTCCGACTCACCTGCGTCTCCCTCAACCGTCGAACAATTTGTCGTCCGTTCTCGACCCATAACCCCATCAGTCCTCTTTCTATCGACTCGGTCAAAATTGTCACTCGCAGACGGCCCTTCTTCCCTAACACCTTCATCTCGAGGTATGGCAGGTTGGATGTCAATATTCGTCTTCTTCTCTGTTTGTTGGGTTTGATTGGGTCGGAAATAGATGTCATTAGTCGTCAATAGTCGTCTTCTTCTTTGTTTCTTGTAATGGTTGATTTGAACAGATGGAAATAAAAATTATTCGTTTTGATTCCTCCGCTGGTTTTCTCCAAAAGCTTTTAACCTTTGTCTTTTTTGGTGTTTAAGGTTTGCTGGGTTGTTGTTGATCGGTGAGAGGTTGCTGATACCCCAACGAGTATCTTGTGTTCGTTTTGACAGGTAATTCAATTTTTCTGATCTTACTCTGCATTATGGTATCATGTATTTGAGAGTGTTGGCAACTTTGGGTTAAAAAAACAGATGAAAATGCCATCAGATGCTCAGTTCATGCAAATTGCAATAGATGATTTGAACAATTCGTCTTTTTCTTTGGAAGATCGACACTGCGCTTTGCAGGAGCTCCTTATCCTCGTGGGGCCAATTGACAATGCAAATGGTAGGTTTGAATTGATTGGTCACTTTTTCCCGATTGGAAGTGATTTTGCTCATATATCTCTTCTTTGTTTGAACAAATTTAAACCATGAATGATAAAAAGGATGTAAAACTTATAGTGAAGACGTGACTTTATTGTTGACGACGATGCTGACTGTTGTAAAGTCTGTGGGTTTTTTTGACCTTTGCTTGTTTGGCACTGTATCTATAGTTGTAAAGGGTGTTTGTTTATATCATCATTCAGAAATTTTCTTGAAGTTGTTACAATGTTGCAAAATGTAGAATTTCGGTAGAAGGGTGAT